>WUWR02000173.1:0-282296 GCA_009982885.2 Hyles vespertilio
AGGTAAGCTCAGCTTCAACGCTTCCGGCGTCACCGTGAGAGTCAAGGCGGCTTGCGCGGGAGGCGAGCTGGGGGCAGCCCTGGTGGGGTCTGGGGTGGCTGTTGAGCCACCCGGGAGTCTTCTTGCCCCTCTTTGCCACAACAGTCCATCACGAGTCAGGGATGTGGCGGGTGGGGGGGCGGGTGTGGCGTCTGAGACCGAGGCGGGGGCGCGCTTCCGGTTGCCTCGGGCTCGTGCCTCGCGGTTCCCGTGCAGGGGCCGTGGCGGCGGGGCCGTTTAGCCGCGACGGCCGGGTAGCTGCTGCGGGGCGGCCGAGCGGCCAGCAGGGGGCTTCGCTTTCCGCTCCAAGGGCGGCCATGAAGTGGCGGGTGTCCCTGCAATTATGTGATGTGATCGCAGGGCTGCCTTGGCTCTGGCCTGTCGGCGCCAGACGGACCGCCGAGGTAGAATCGGGTCGGAGTAGCCGCAGGGCGATCGCCTCAAGCTTGGCGTCAAAACCTTCGCCATGTGCACCTCCAGTAGGCGCTTTTACGGCTTCGGCCTCTGGTGTGGGGCCGCGTAAGGCGCGCTCAGAAGCAGGGCTGCTGATGCGACCAGACCCGCGGCCATGAGGTTCTTACCAACATCTTCCAATGGGCGGTTAGGGACGCCTTCAGCCAGTAACTTTTTGGCGGAGATCGCGGTCTCCGCCTCGACCCTGTCGAGCTCCGCAGAGGTCGGCGCTTGCGCAACGCAAGCAGCTCCGGACACACTCTCGTTTACTGTCACGGACGTCTGTAAACTTAAGGTGTCGGGCGTGCGAGAGACGTGCTGGAGCCGCTTTGCCACCGCGTTCCGGGGTCGCCTGCGCGTAGCTGGCGCGCCTCTCGTCTTTTTTTTTTTTTTTTTTTTTCTCGCGGGGGAAAATCCCTTTACGGACCATCCACCCCCGAAGGGGCCGGGGTGGTCGGACCTCACTGGTGGCCTTCGGCTAGCGAGACGTGGAGCTGGGTCGGGTCCTATCGTCGTCCTGCGACACCGAAATTACGACTAAAAACCCGCGTTCGGCCACCAGCGGTGCACTTTGGAGACGGGCCCCGGGATACCGGTCAACAGGACCGCCAGGTACCGCTCCTTGTGCACTGCCGCTTACAGCGCGACGCGGCCTTTAAACGCGTTTGCGTAACGTCTCGGGGGCCGCAGGATAGGGAAGGCGGACCGTGTGGGCCTCTGGCGGCACCGGGTTAGTTGGCGTACCGGCGCCTGAGTTCGTCGTCTGCGGTGACGACGAGCGGGATCGTTCTGCTCCGCTCCCGCTCGGCAGGCTATACTTCTGCAACAGTGACGACGCTCGCAGAAGGATTGAGCATGGCTGCACGACCTCGGGCTGGCGACCATGGCGGCGAACCACGGTCGGCAGCAGAGAAGGTCTCAACCAAAACCGCAGTGAGAGCCCCGCTGCGCTCCTGTCCAGCATGGGCATTCCCGAGTGTGTGTGGGCGTGTCCTCGCCGGCAGTTGCCACAGTGGTGGCACCACGGCGGACTCCTCGGCTCCGTGCTACGCGACACAGGTAAGCACCGAAGCAGCGGGCCCAGTGTTAGCACCCCTGAGTCAATAGGACTGTTAGCGAACCAGTGGCGCCATCTCCAGCCCACTGTGGAGGAAAGGTCGCACTGCCGCGACGGTCCTCGTGCCGGCATTGGGTTCCAACCTTGGACGCCATCCTCCACGGCGGTCGCTGCGGAGGGACGGCCAGAATTGCCTCGACCTCTCGGGACACAGTCTTGCCCGCGCTGGGAGCCTCCTCTGGTCCAAGAAGACAGACGAGAGGGTCTTAGCGTCGAGCTCCAGGGCAGAGTTCCCGCTAGTACGCAGGCGCCTGTGCAGGACCGTGCGTTATCCCTTGACGATTCGCTGCGCACCTGCGCTGCGGACGGGCAGCAGCGGCGCGCAGCGCGTTCAGGACTCGGCCCCAAACGGGACTCCGTTGAGGGCCAGGGTCCCCGAACCTCCAGCAACAGGTTCGGCAAGGGATTGCAGGACCATCGGTGTTGGGCAGCAAGCACCCCAGTGCGCCCGCCGCTTCACAGCTTCGCGACAATCTCAAATTGCGCGCGGAATTCCATCGGCTGTCGAGATGAGGCCAAGCTACTTCAGCTCGAGCCGCGGGAACCCGCACGCCGTCCCGTGAGGTGGCCTTGGTGGGGGCCACACCGAGGTCCGTGGAAACACACGGCCCGGTCTGTTCAGGGCCACCGTGAGCCCAGTCGCCGAATCCTGCAAACACCAGTCCGCGTACCAAACGAGCTAGCGGGCGGCTCTTCTGAAAGTCCTGGCCGCGCGTCACCAGGGTCGTCGCATAGAGACGACAGCGACTCCCCGAAGGTTGGTACCAGGAGCACCATCGTACCCAGTTCCACAGGAGCGGACAGACCGATCCCTGTGGAACACCGCACGTCACCGCTCTCGGGCCCACACCGGTGGCGGCCCGGATACACACGCACCGTCAGAGAGGTACGCGGCACCATGCGCCGGAGATAGGGCGGCACCTCGTGGTACCCAGTGCTTCAACAATGCAGCCAGGAATGGTATTGAAGGCGTTGGCGACTGTCGAGAGACACCGCCACACGACTTTGCCCGGGGACCACCGCTTTTCCGCTGGGCTTGACCCGCAAAATCGCGTGGATCGTAGACCGGCCCGTCTGACCCGAATTGGCAATCGCAAGTCCGGGCCCGGTCCTCCAAGTGTCGACGAGGCGCGCGGCAGTACGCTTAAAAGCTTGCACACCTCGTCTCGCAACACGATGGGGCTGGTAGGGCGATGGCGACTCTTCGGGTCGCCCCTCCTCCGAAGAGGACAGGCTGGCCGTCTTCCATCGCGACGGGAAGATGCCCTGCTCAGGCACGCGGAGAAAAGGCCGCGGAGCCTCGTACCCACGACTTCGACGGCCAGAACCTCAGACCCGCGGGGGCACCCGTTGAGCGAGTTTTTGCTCCGCAGCGAAGCCTGCCTCCTTAATTCTTGCGGCGAAACCTCCGTATAACCCCTTCCGCAACCGACACGACGAGGGGCCGATGGACTGCTCTCCCGATGACTATGTCTTTGGTAGTGTGGCTAGGAACTAGTACGCTGGACCGCACGATTAATCGGTGTAAGCACTGGTCTGTCGAAGCTACGACCGCGTTGCGTTGCGCGAATGCGGTTTCAAACTCGGTTTGTATGAAAACACATTGACCATGACTTGGCGTTCCCGCAGATGCGTCATCCAGCGTCTGCGGTGAGGGTCCGGGTGGTGGGTTAGACTGGTTTTTGTGCTGTACTTTATGCGTCGGTGTAGAGGGGCACGTGTGGTGAGAGGGGGGCAGAATACGCACACGTGCCGTCTTTCATCATTTGTCGCGTAATCGTATTTGCGCCAATCGATTTATTGAGGACAAATTTTACAATTTTGTTGGTTTAACTTTTGTTAGGCTGTGTCGCGTAATTGATATGTGCTGTCGCCCAGTACGTTTACTACAGTTCCCGTACGTTCCAATGACAATGGCGCAATATTACCACGTGGAATAAACTTAACCCTGCTTGTTAAAAAAGATACAATTAAAAAGTAACATAAATAATATTTAGTAAGTACAAGATTTATAAAAGGAGTCAATTACATTTCTTCTATTTTATAAAATGACGAACGAATGTGTAGTAATTATGCTAAGTACCTAGTACCGCTTTTTTAACAAAAATATAGCACGGAATTAGTCCCAACTGATCAGGGTACAATTGGAGCGATTCTATTAGTAGGTTTCTATACATTCAGTCTTATCCCTATTCGCCGGCATTTATTCAGTCCATTACGTCCCACTGCAGAGCACGGGTTCCCTCTACAATCGAGAACTGCGATTCAGAATGGTTAGGCCATACTATAGTTCACTACGCTAGCTGGCCTTATCCCTATATTTGCATAGAACGAAATACAATCAACAAACAACAACTTTTATATGAGCTCCCGAAAAATTAGCTTTTAAAGAATCTATGATGGTTTTGTATCAGCCCATATACATACATTATCTTCGTAGTTTTTTACAAAATCCAACTGCAAGGTATAATAAACTATCGTCCGTTCGACACAATTATCACCACTCTCCTAGCACTGGAGTAGTGCATCAGTGATGGACATGGTGCAATTTTAAATATGTAGTTCCTCATAGTAGTATCAAGTCTGTGTTTTCCGCTTTTTTCCATTTCCATTCCATTAAAACCCCCTAATATATATATTATATATATATATATTATATATTTATATATCTTTTTTTTTTTATATATATATTATATGTTGTAATTTGTGCTACTTACACCTACGCATTATACAACGTTGAACAGGATCAATTCACAACCTCAGACCACCCCAACTTTAACAATATTATTGCAATCATAGTTTATGCATTGAAATCGTACTACCATAATTACAAAATCTTTTATTTATGAAATTAGTTATACCAAATGTAGGCACTAACATGGTCACCTCACGAGTTACAAATAAGAGAGTTACTACTACACACGCTCGCGGACACGCATACATTTACACAAGACCTATTCACACGAGTACCCTAACGCCGAACGCTGCGACGCGCCGCGCCGCGCCGGCAGAAGAAACAGCTGACAATAAACGAAATACAAATTACGTACGAACTGATTACTGGGTGGTTTGGTAAACAAATTATATAATTAATCTGTAAGCATAACATTTGTGTTTTTAGCTAATAAAATCTAAATATTTTACTTACTAGAATACTGCGTACGAACCCAAACGTAAGACAATATTTTGCATGAATCGGCTATAAAATATATTAATTTCACTTCCACTAACCTTCGTTCCTACAGGCGGGTTAGGATACGGGCGTCATTTATTTTGAATTACTAATTGAATAAGATATTAGATAACGCAATATCTAACAACGAAGACTAGATTGGGAATCACAACACAAAAAAAATACAACACAAATAACCTTACGTGCATGGCACTCATCGGCGATTTCCTTTTTAAAATATGTTTCGAAATGTCCACCACCCTTGATACACTTTGATGCACATTTGTGTAATTGGTTCACGTAATTTATGTAAAACTTCAGTGTCACTCTTCACTTTTAGGAAGGCTGCCACTATTCTACTTTTTAGTAGTCTAGTTATACCAGAGATTTATTACGTCCCCACAAAAAAGTCAAGAGGCGTCAAGTCGGGTGACCTAGGAGGCCATTGCACAGGTTCGCCGCGACCTATCCAGCGCTCTCCGAACTCAGCATCGAGATACTGTCGGACACTACACTGGTGCCGTGCCTGTTGTTAAATGTCTGCAAGCCAATGATACATTATCTTCGAATACCGAAAAGACATCGCGCGCGAATGTTATCGAAATATCTACTAAACACTTAAACTCAAGTAGACACAGATAACTGCGGTGCACGACTGGATTTTTTTTCACATAGTCGGTGCCCATTTAGGGATTGCAATAACGGGATATTAGACACACCGGGATTCCGCATACATTGTAGCAAAATTACAAACCGAATTTAATCCCATTTTAACGTTCCGCGAAATTATTTTTCATAGAAATACCTACTTGTTGTTTCTTTCATAGTGATTTTGTACAATTTAATTTGATTCATTTAAGTGCATGTATTGCGCGGGTTTGGATCGGCCCGGTCTTGCAAATACCGGGAGTAATTTTTTTCCGCGGCGCATCCCTATACCGGTTGCCAAACCTTTTTTATGTACCGCCGGCGCCGCGCCGCGCGCGCCATCGTTTGTCGGATGGATCAAATTGCATTAAACAATAGCTGCATCCTGCTCTATCTAGTTGTAGTTAAATGTGCGGAAAAGAGATATGATAGTTATTTATTTTGGTAGCTTATTACGTTTATTGAGGCCTATCGTTGTGTGCGTTTGATTAATGATAGATTGCTTAAATAAACTTTATGACTATCGAAATAAAGTCATTTCTGTTCATTATTTAGTTTATTAGAGTATTCGTTTAGTGATTCATTTAAAATGATCTTATATCCTGGAGTTACGTTTCAATTTCGTTTGTTCGGAGTAGTAAATGAAAGAGTGTCTGTAATTTACTTGTCTTAAATAATTATTTTGAAAAAAATACCTACCAAAAAAAATGTTGATATCGTTCAGTAGCTGATTCTGAACGTACTACTTTCCGCTTTTACATTTTAAATCTGTTACCTGTTGTATATTTTGAGCTCTGTGTTATGCATTCTGTTAAATACTAAAATAAAATTATTATTTTTAAAAGTGACCATCAGTATTTTCCAGGTTTTGCTTGTGACAATTTTATAGGAAAATAATTAAATCGTTATGGAATTTATTTTTACCCAATTACGGTACGGTCGATAACGATAATGTAAGAAGGATAACTACATAAATCCAGTGAAATTTAATTTGATCTGACAATAAGTTGTTTAGCCGAAAAAAATGTATTCAGCACACGCGTATTTCATTAGAATGATAGAAACCACTTATATCACGTATCAATATTGCGAAAATGTCTCGTCAACATATATACCCAGTTTATTTAAAATGACGCACAAAATTTTTTTAAAGAAATTATATATATTTTTGAACTCAAATGATTGTTATTTGTTGTCATGGAAATTCAAGAAAACTTCAATGCGAAATGCTATAGTAACGTTGGTTGTCAATGAACGGTTCTCCCATTGGTCAACGGTTTACGCACAGAGTGAAACCTATATGAGAACCACCTTTTTTGTTGTTATGTGAACTACGGTGCTTGTCGTCATGACGTTACCGCTTACCGCAGTGCCGCACGTATTCTTCGCCAGACCAGGCCTTTAGCTGACATAGCTGCTTGGGGAAGGAGCGTCAAACTAACGTTTGGCGCCGCCAAAACCAGGCCATAGCTTTCACTCCCAAAGCGAAGGCCGCGCAGCTCAACATGGACGGACACACTATCGGCTTCTTCAAAAGACATTAAACTCCTAGGAGTTGTGTTGGACGAGAAGCTGACCTTTCGCGGACACGTGCTCCACACCATCGAGAAGGCGACGAGGGTCTTTCACAGGTTATGTTTGTACGCAAAGCCCACGTGGGGCATGAGCCCGGAAAACGTGAGCATAATTTCATGACCACGTGATTGTACCCATCGTCACTTACGCGGCTGGTGTGTGGGGGCATGTGGCCGCAAAGAAGTGTGTCAGCCGCATGCTTCTGAGCATGCAACGCGGCTTCGCTTTAAAGGCCGTCCGCGCATATCGCACAGTATCCACCTCCGCCGCCCTGGCACTAGCACAGTTCATCCCTATGGACCTACGGGTCCTAGAGACACATAAAGTAGAGGTTGGCCCGACTGACCGGAACCACCGACCGTCTCCCACATGACATTTCCCTTGAGCGCCCCACTCCGATCCCACCACTTACTTTCACCCCGCAGATCGCATCACTATCCCGCTTATCACATCGTCTAATCAAGACGAGACAAATAAAATTCTTCGTGACAGTGCAATACACATTTATACAGACGGGAGCAAACAGGAAGACGGAAAGGTGGGGCCGCTTTCGTTTGTTTTGACCCCGGTGGGGGCAAAAACACGACCACTACAAAACTCAAGTTGCATGACAGCTGCACGGTATTTCAGGCTGAACTTCTCGCGATTTTACACGCTTGCCAATGGGCTCTAGACCGGAGATATCCCGATGTGCAAATACTCACAGACTCAATGTCTTCTCTAATGGCAATCCAGAACAGAAGCAACACACACCCAATAGTTTCCCAAATCCACCAAGTATTATTCAATTACAAATCCATAGGGCACATCGGGCTATCTTGGGTAAAGAGCCATGTCGGCATTCTCGGCAACGAGATGGCCGACCAAGCAGCAAATTCCGCAACTGCCCTCCACAGAGCTCCGGACTATAGGCACTTCCCTATATCCTTCGTAAAACAAAGCGCGAGACAGTGCAGCCTGAGTACCTGGCAGTCACGCTACGAGAGTGCTGAACAGGGCCAACGGACTAGGACACTCCTTCCCAGCCTTGGGGATATCCGCAAGCTGTGGAATCGCTCCAATCCCAACTTCTACCTAACCCAATTTCTCACCGGACACGGCGGTCACAGAGCCTATCTCCACCGTTTTAAGCTCAGCACCGTCGACACTTGCCCTTGTGACGACACCACCATCCAAAGCCCAGACCACCTTTTGGAAAGTTGCCCGAGGTTCGGCATATCGCGCTTAAAACACGAAATGATCTGTAATCGCTACAATGTACCTCCCTACACTATCACAGAGCTAGTAAATAACGAAAAAGCTCTCTGCTCCTACCTAGAATTTATTAAAGATATATATAGTAAACTCAAGGAGTTTAATAAATAAGCCTAACATGTCATCAATTATATTAGTATATTCATGCGTATTTAAACATTATTTGATTTCATCATATGTAGTGTATTAACTCGCCAATAATAATTACAATTAATAATGTATACTTCAAGATCATCGTGTAGTCTTAAGGTTGATTATTGTTATCTACAAAATTTATGCAGAGATACACAATTGTAAACCCTAGCTCTTAAGTTGAAATTGATTATTGTTTTACCAAAATCCAAATTTCTAAAAATAAGTACATTATTTTCCACTTCTATTTCTAATATTATCTTTGTCTACTAATCTTAAGTAACCAATTGTGAAACTTGTATCTATACTGTGTAAAACTTACCCTGCTCGATCGCAACGAAATTGTACGACTAATAATGAATCCAAATAAATAAACCTATGTACACAATATTTACAAAACTTAGCGAACTCACATAACACTCACAACATGAACACACAACTCAATTCTATCTCACTTACCCAGGGGGGCCGACGAGGGGCGGATGAAAGCATTGCTATGTGGTAGTCCTGCTCCTCTGGAAGACCCCCCTACACCTACACACAAGACCGGCGAGAGATTGGTCGTCGTATCTTACTTTACCAAGGGGAACCGACGAGGGGCGGATGAAAACATGGCTATGTCGTAGTCTTGCCTCTCCGGATGTTTCCCCTACACCTACACATAAAACCGGCAAAGGGCGGGTCGTCGTATCAAATAGCGAGACCCTTCCCCTTTGCTGGTTAATCTCACCCCACATGCTCACTCACAACACTTAGCAGCGAGACAAACACACCCCTACAAAATAGAACACAGGAGAAAAAAAAAAAAAAAAAAAAAACTTTTTTTTTTTTTTTTTCTTCGCGGGGAAAATCCCTTTACGGACCATCCCACCACCCCGAAGGGGCGAGGGTGTGTCGGACTCACCGGCGCCTTCCGAGCCCAGCGAGATGTTGTGCCGCCCGTGGATGTGGACGGGCGGCCGCTGGGTCGGGTCCCTACCACAATACGCGCCGAAATACCGACTAAAACACTACTACCGGCGGTGCACTGCAGAGACGGCCCCGGGTTACCGTTGAGCGGACGCGCCAGGACCGCCTCTTTGTGCACCGCCGCTTCAGCGACGCGGCTTACGACGCGTGTCGCGTCACGTCTCGGGGGCCGCCAAGGTAGGGGCGGCGACCCCGTGTGGCCTCTACGGCGCCGGGTTAGATGTTATCCCGGCGCTTCCTTCGTTTCCTGTGGCGACGGGCGGGATCGGTCTGCTCCCGATCCCGCTCGGCGCTCTCCTTCTGCGACATGACGTGTTCGCAGAAGGAGAGCATTGCTCGCCACGACCTCCGGCTGCCGACCATGGCGGCGACCACGGCCGGCAGCGAAAGGTCACTTCCGATGACCGCGACGAGAGCGCTGCGCTCCTCGTCCCAGGCTGGGCACTCCTCTAGCGTGTGCTGGGCCGTGTCCTCACGGCAGTTGCCACAATGGTGGCACACGGCGGACTCCTCCGCTCCGGCTATGCGACACAGGTACGCACCGAAGCAGCCGTGCCCGGTGAGCACCTGCGTCAGCCGGTATGTCGGCGCACCATGGCGCCTGTCTGCCAGCCACTGTTCGAGGACAGGTCGCACTGCCGCGACGGTCCTCGCACCAGCACTAGGGTTCTCCAGCCTGGAACGCCACTCCTCCACAGCGGACCTGCGGAGGGAGGCCAACATGGCCTCGACCTCTCGGGGGACCAACCTCTGCCCACGCCCGGACGCCTCCTCTCGCCGGAAGAAAGCTGACGAGAGGGTCTTAGCGTCCAGCACCCAGGGCAGAGTTCCCGCCAATACGCAGGCCGCCTCGTGCGAGACCGTGCGGTAGCCCCTGATTATTCGCTGCGCCACCATGCGCTGCGGACGATGCAGCAGGCGGACGCAACGATCGCCCAGGGACCCGGCCCAAACGGGACACCCGTAGAGGGCCATGGACCGCACGACTCCAGCATACAGGTTTCGGCAAGGGATGCCAGGACCATCAGTGTTGGGCAGCAGGCGCCCCAGTGCGCCCGCCGCCCGCACCAGCTTCGGCGACAACTCCGCAAAATGCGCGCGGAAATCCCATCGACTGTCGAGGACGAGACCGAGGTATTTCATCCTCGAGCCGACGGGAATCCGCACGCTCTCCACTGTGATGTGGGCCCCAGGCGGAGGCCCACACCGAGGACCGTGGAAACACACGGCCTCGGTCTTGTCGAGGGCCACCGTGAGGCCCAGTCGCCGAATCCTGCTCACCACCAGTCCAGTACCGAACGAGGCGAGCAGGGCGGACCTCTGGAACGTCCTGGCCGTCGATGTCACCAGCGTGTCGTCTGCATAGCAGACGACAGCGACGCCCCGAAAAATGAAAATATTCTCAGAAAAAAAATATATAAAATTTCACGGGAACAATAACAAAAAAATCAATCAAAATGCGGACCATATTTTTATGTCTGAGAATATTTTCATTTTTTCGGAACGATGGTTCTTTCAAATATCGATTTGGAACCATTCGGATAAAGAAAAAAAAAAAACAAAAATTAAAATGACCTGGACTCGAACCCGAGACTTCAGCGTCGTAATCATATTATGAGGCAAAAATGTATAAAATTTCACGCGACCAATAACAATAAAATCAATCAAAATGCGGACCACATTTTTTTTTCTGAGAATATTTTCATTTTTTCGGAACGATGGTTCTTTCAAATATCGATTTGGAACCATTCGGATAAATAACAAAAAGCAAAAATTAAAATGAGCTGGACTCGAACCCGAGACTTCAGCGTCGTAATCATATTATGAGGCAAAAATGCATAAAATTTCACGCGAACAATAACAATAAAATCAATCAAAATGCGGATCTCATTTTTTTTCTGAGAATATTTTCATTTTTTCGGTACGATGGTTCTTTCAAATATCAATTTGGAACCATTGGGATAAATAACAAAAAACCAAAATTAAAATGACCTGGACTCGAACCCGAGACTTCAGAGTCGTAATCATTTATTATGAGGCAAAAATGTATAAAATTTCACGCTCCCTTCGACTAATTTCGTTGAGCGTTTATACGTAAGTCAATGACCATTCTCTTTTATTTTGGTAACTAGCTAAACTTGAAAATGAACACATACTGCCATTTATTTTTTAAACATATGTAAAAAAATTAAAATGTACAAACATAAAAGAGTACCACCTAAAATAATAAGAATTACGTAAATTCGAAAATATGTGAAAAATAATTGGCGTGCTAGAATTTCGAAACCTCGAGCGCAGGTCCATCGTCCATCAAGGCCCGCGGCCGTCTGACGGGAACGCCTCCATGAGATAGCTTATATGGCCACGTAACGTACAAGAATGGGATAGGATGGCCCGTGCGCTTCTCAAAATAAAACAACGTATTCGCCAAACCATATTTTATTATATTGTCATCGTACTATTTACTTGTAAAAACTGTATTAGCCCATATACGTGCCACTGCAGGGCACGGGCCTACTCTACAATCGAGAATACGATTGAGAGTGGTTAGGCCATATAGTCCACCACGCTGGCCTAGTGCGGGTTGGCGGACTTACATACCATAGGAATTCTTATAAATCGCTATGGTATGCAGGTTTCCTCACGATGTTTTTCTTCACCGTTTTAGTGCGTGGTGATTGATTATTATCAATACACACATGACTCCGAAGTCAGAGGTGTGCCCTGGGATTCGAACCCGCGACCACCGTGAACATGTGGGCAGCTGCGTCTAGTCCGTTTACCAACAGGCCACCACGCACTTTTACCAACAGGCCACCACGCACTTACTTTTTTCTTGTTTTTTTCTGGCGAAATAATATTATCTAAAAATGTGTTGATGTCAAATTAATCTTGAGTTTCTATACGGGGTAAGTTAGGAGTTCCGAGTTCCTATAAAACTTAACAGCTGCTACTTTGGACTTTATTTTTGTTAAGGCAGAGTGTCGTAATCATATATTTCGATTCATAAAATTGTTAATTATATCATCAATTAAAATATATCTGAAAATGGACTGCCTAATCTTAGTAATTTATGATAAGATATGTGGGGTCTTAAAAAAGCCAAATTTTTCGAGGTATCCCCTTAAACATAACAATAACAATAGTAGAATTCCTTGAAATCGAGTAGGTTTTATTGGGTTCGTTATAAAGCTTAGCTACAATGGGGAAGGGAAGAACGGGTAGGGCCGAGGGCGGGTGGTGATAAAATGAAATTTTAGTGATTTCTTTTTCATCGGAAAGAACAAAATATTGCTATACTACATAATTATTGCTTTCCTTCTGTGAACACCTCTCCGTCATTTAAATGCTTATTAACACTAAAAGATACAAATAACGTTAACACTTATTAATGAAACCTAGTGGTCGCCCAGTGGCCGAAATTCGACCAAATCAAGAAGAGAAAAAGTTTTTACCTGCATGATGATGTTGTTATTCTGATAATTCGTGCACATTTAAATGCACGTATCTCTCAAAATCACTTTTTTATCCTGAAGTATATGCAATTACTGAAATCGTAAACTACAATAATTGCTTTGAACCAGCAATAGCAAATTATATATTTTTGTACCTGAATGTTGTTATTGCAGATTGCTGCTACAGAACTTTCTTTATGCATATAATGATAGTCCGTGTACATTTAAATGTGTCTTACTGCTGCTACACAATTTGTATAAGCACTCAGTATTTCACGTAGTATTCGTCAAATAAAACTTTTCTGTTTGACATTGAATAAAACCACAGTAAACAAACTTTTCTGTTTGACATTCAACTATGTCTATAATAAACAAAAGAAACAATTTGATCAAAGAGTATGTATACGTGTACAAATACTTGTGTATGCGTGTGTCAAATGCATGCTGGTTTGTGAAATGTTTTATTTATTGATTTAATGTACTATTTATAACAGGGACGTACTTAGATTTAAGCGTCAACAAATTATCAAGATAATAACTTTAGGTATTAGGCAGTTGCTTCGTGTATGGATTGACTATTTTGTTTGTCATTATTTTCCTTAGTGTCACAAATCCAAACTGTAAGATACCAAGAAATCACACTAGTCATCGCTTAAATCATGTAAGATTGCGAATTTAATTATAATTAGGAAAGTTTTGGTAATACCTACATAACATTTAAATTTTTAAATATTAATATTCATTGAAAAAAAATCTGATGACACTGATTAATAAAAAATAAGAGTTTAAAATGATGGCCCAATTCGGCCCTATTAGTCAAAGGAAGCCGCCGGTCATAGTGAAGTTCGTTCCTTTGAGGTTGCCGCCGCCGATTGTGAGTGCGAGCCGAAAGGCGGCAATTTCTTTGTCGGTAACTTTTAGCATTTTGCAAAAGAAACCCGACATCTTGAGGTGTGCTCCCACTACACACTTGATATAACTTAATTTGATTAAGTACTCCGATATAAAAGTTACGTTAAAACAAAAAAGATCTTATTAGACTGATAGAATGGTCCTTACTTGCTCAAGAGATTATAATATTATTTCAATATGTCATCAACCGATCCAGTCAGTTATAAATTGCCTATTTACTTTGCTTATTATTGTATTTAACATTACTTTAATGTATTTTGAAAATAATGTTACTTTAAAGTGATAAAGTTCTTCTAAATTCTTATACCAAGAGAAATGTCGTCTACCATTATAGCATATGTAATGATTTTGTTACTTTATTGTGAATATTTTAGAATTATAGTGTGAGTAGTGGACATTTTGTTTGCTAAATCGTTATATTTTTATACCAATAACATTAAATACTCTTTCAAACTTCAATGTGGCTTGTTTAAAAAGAAATAGATTTAAAATGTGAAAATGGAATGAGGTATTTTTAAAAATGTAAAAACAGTATCTTTTGATTTATGTCGTTGGTGCGTGGTCTGATCGTGTAATGTATAAAAATGGATGTAAAGCAATCAGAGAATAATATTGTAAACGAAGAGATGGAGTTTCATTCTTAGCCAGAGACACCCTTCCTACAACTACAGTTATAAAGTATGACAATTTGACGGCTATTCATAACACATAGAATTTGCATATGAGACTTCTGTGAGATAAAATAAGTGAATTCAATAAACACTAACTAGGTACTAATTTACTACACTGGAGCCCCGTGCCCTGCAGTGGCACGTATATGGGCTGATACAGTACTAATTGTTCAAATGAATTATTATGAACTCAAATAGGTAAGAAAGCTTTGTGTATCTAATGTGAACAGGCCTTTATCTTTCAAAAATCAAAATAACAATTTATTTTTTACCAGTTGAATTCGGATTGCGATCGCGTGTGCACAGCGCCGGATCTAGGTATTTTTCGAGGCGGGGCAAGAACTGAAAAATGCCGCCCCCTCACCCTATATTTTTACCTTAATCATCATCATTTTTAGCAACAAAGGTACAGGGCCCTTCCATCCGGCGGATTAATCCGCCACCTGCTGACCCTTTCTTGCCGGTGCCCATTCGGCCTTCTTAATGTCCGGACTTAGGCTCCTCGATGCCTCTTCATTTTCGGTAGCAGTCTTGATATACCCTGTATAAAGTGTGTACGATAATTTAAACACCGTTTTATTGTTTGTCCTTTAGGTTCCCTGTCAACAAAATGTTTATAATGTGATTATCATTTCCGATCTTAGAATTTACATATTAAAGTAATATTTAAAAAAAAAATTGTTGTTTAGATAGAAGTTTTCCAACTATATTGTTTAATCATAACTAGTATTGTTTAATGATTAAACATTATTGTTGAAAACATCTTCGTATCAATATGGATATGTTATGTAGATCCATTGACTTATATTCTACGGATAGACGAGGCGCGTCATAGAAACTATTTGTCCCGTATTTGTCAAAAGCTCAGTAGTGACATCTAGTACGTTTACTTGAATATTACAAATTATGATCAAAGATTATTAGACAGACAAGACAGTTCATGTCAATAATAGCTTTGCCTAAGATACTGCCTAAGTATAAACACCGTCATAGCAATAATATATTTGCAATGTTTTTTTTTTATTTACGTGAATAATTAATGGAAATGATGTAAATGAAATTAAATACTCTTACAAGTGTACAAGTCTGTCAAGCAGTCAATCAGTGTACAATCAGTCTGACATTTATTATAATAACATTTATGAATTTTTAACAAGCTGATACAAAAATGACTACCTACCGCATTTGGAATATCTGAAATCTTCGTGTTGAAAATGAATTGAACAAATATAGGTATTTTCTAATGGCAGCCACTTATATCCATTCCAATAATTCTGGACAAATATTATAGAGATCTCTTTTTTTCGTAACCGACGCGGAAGAATATAAAACATTTTTAAATGATATTAGTCTTCAATAACAATGGGTTCGAATAGTCCATTAAGTAATTCATATTAAGAAATGGGGTCTAAATACTATCCACTGTTTCAAAACACACATACAACACACATATTTTGAGTTATTAATTAACAACATATGATTAAAATAAAATACTGAAATCAATTTGCAACTACATCCTTCCTACATATTTGTATTTGTAATGTATTCGAATAGTTTATGCCTATTTGGTCCACTGATATGAATGTCCCTTGAATAATCTATATCTTATATAGTTCGTCTCTCTCACTCGACGGGCAATTTTTATGCGCGGAAATGAGATACACGATTAAGGAGCTCGCCTTGTATTTTAACGAGCTCTAAAATATATTTAATCCATTAATAAATAAAAGATCTGTATTATCGGCATTATTCTGCAATATTATATCACTTACGTTGTATTCTTTAATAATATTGTAACTTAAGAAAATTTCGCTGTCGGTTTGACGGGGAAAAGTCAAAATAAATTACTTATAAATATAAACAAAGAGGCGTACTATTGCGCGGCCGTCACGCGGCAGACTGATTCGTGTGCGGTGCATGCACCGCACTTGGGTGGGACACGTTTGTTACAAAGAACGTCTTATCTAGTGTAACATTGATATCGATGTGTAGATCGCATTTACCGTCAAGTTAATCTCGACATTGTCTCGTGTCAGTTTTAAAACTGAAGTACGCATGGTATTTATAGGTTTTAGGCGATTTTATCTAAGTAATTATTACCTTTGTGCCGAGAGCGCGATAATTGCGATTAAACTATTTTTATTGGTTATAAAGATTAGATATCAAAGGAATAAAAGTCATGAATTTTGCTGAGTACTCATTACTGTGATCCGTCGTAATGACGCTCGCGCGGTTGATTCTCCTCGTGGCGGCGGCGGCGTGCGGCGCGGCGGGCGACCACTACCACCCCGAGCAGCGCGGCGGGGCTCCGAGCCGCCTCACGCGCGTCGCCGAGACCACGGCGCAGTTCTGGGTGGACGACGCGCAGGCCGCCATCCGCGAGCGCGAGAGCAGGGGCGCGCGCCACGCCGCGGGGTACGCGCGCAACGTGGTCATGTTCCTGGGCGACGGCATGTCCGTGCCCACGCTGGCCGCCGCGCGCACCGCTGCTGGGACAGCGCCGCAACCAAACGGGCGAGGAGGCCGAGCTCTCCTTTGAGCAGTTCCCCACCACTGGTTTCTCTAAGGTAATATTATTTTCCTCCAGAAACCCTTATCCCAATAAACGTTCACTAAGACAACGCTAAGTTCAGCAAAGTGAGATTATGATACATTTTATAAATTAATGCGATTTGCAATTCTAGTATAGCTTTGGTAACTAACTCGCTATACTAATATTGTCAAAGTTCACGGACAAAGAATCTCAGTTACGATCAGATGAAGGATCGAGGGGAGCCTTTGTGTTTCAAAAAACAAGTAAAAACTATGTTTTAAGATATGACTTAATAATAATAGGCCTATTCTTCGAAATTATTGTGATTGTATTTATTGTACTGTATTGCATCAAATGATTTTATCATTTTGAAATATTACTTATCAAACAAATAATCAATCAATCAAGCATTATTTATTTATTCCTCTCATACAGAAAAAGGGTACTAATATTTACCTATTTGATATGATTTCCCTTTTACAAGTGAAATATTATATTAAATAGGTAATATGTAGTTTGGAAAACAAAAAAAAATACGTTATAACCGACTTCAAAAGGGATGAGGCTCTCAATTTGACTGTCTCCTAGAACTCCGGGCTTGGATCTAAATTATGTTTATATTTATTGAAAATATTAGAATAATTAGTTTTAAGCAGTATCGCTATCGGGATCGATTATATTTTTTACCGATACTATGAATGGGCATTCTCCTTTCATCCTCTGTCTCCTCATCGTAATATCATTTAATATAAATAGTACTAAATATTGTTGTTAAATACTTATTATTAGTTATTTAATATTTAAAAATTAAAGAAATTAATTTAATAAAAAAGTTGTGATGAGAATTAAAATCGAACATCAAATTAAAACATTAATTTTTAATATTTATTGTAATTAATTATTTGCTTGCAATTAAAAATATTTTTTAACTAGCGGCCCGGCCCAGCTTCGCCTGGGTGCATATATTTTTTGATTCCACTCCACACCAAATACATGTTATTTTTCCTATAAACTCTTGTATACCTAAACTTGACGTAGCTGTCCTACTGTCCGGCTCAATCCCGTCTCATCCGTCTGTTCAATCTCTTCCCGATCCGTCCTGTCCTTTCTCTTTATTATCCATCCCGTCTTATAACGTGCATTTACATTTGGTCCTATCAAATCTGTCAGCTATCCCAGTCCTCTCCCGTACCTTCCACTCTATTATATCCCGTCTCTCCATATACATGTACATATAAAGATTGCCTTATGAAATGTTGACATTAAAAACTTAAGCGTTTTTTATTGTTCATCCAATATTCCTTCCCTTAATTCAGCACCAAAATGCTGTTTTTCCAAATATTGCACGCCATTACTTTTTGTTAGTAATAAAGTAATAATAAACATTTAAAAAAAAGAATTGGCCAAATTGGTCCAGGCGTTGTTGAGTTTTGCGCTTACCAACACATTTTGCAATTCATTTTTATATTATAGAAGAAGAAGATATAGTCCACCCCGCTGCCGTAGTGCGGATTGGCGGATTTTATTTGACGTAGAAATTAATCCGATAAGTCAGAGGTGTGCCCTGAGATTTGAACCCGTGACCATCGTAAACTTGTTGGCAGTCACGTCTAGTACGTTACCATATACAAATTAATAAACCTTCATACTGCCTTACCAGGTGACGTAAGTAATAAAACAAATATTTAAAAATATAAAACTGCATATCGTTTCATTATAATGTCTAGATACGGCATCATCGTACCATTTTTTTTTATACTTGAGTCTGAAAACAATACTAATGCGGAATTTAAATTTGTCCCCCAGCGCATCTAAAAGTATCAAATCAAAAAAACAATGTCGTTTATGAAAACGAAAAATTATAATTAGATATATTTTGGTGTACTCCGGCAAAACGCTTCGATAGAGTATACCTTGTTTAAAACTGTTGCAATAATCTAAAAAAACAATGGGCTATGTTGGTAGATATGGACATCGTTTTATTTTACATTTAACAAAAATAGATCATTTTACCTTGGATGGTAGTTGAAGCTGGACCGTCTTTTACGTCTCCCGTCAAATAAACAAAGATCATCCTATATTGGATGGACGCATCACGCTTGAACGATACCCAAAAAAAAGGTTTTTAGTATCTTCCTTAGAAATTTTCCAATTTTTCTCACTCCTAAAACCTTCCCAGAACTTTTACGAATATTTCAAGACCAAAATAAGCCAAATCGATTCAGCCGTTCACACGTGATGCCGTGACAACGCGAAACGGGTTTCATTTTTATATATATAGATGATGCCGAAGAAGTATAACTTCTCACGCGCATGCGTATATAAGTACACGCATCCATTTTTTTTAAATATATTCGTTACCTTTTATCTCTGTACTGGGTTAACCGATTACTTATTTCTTTGACTGAAAGCTGGTGCTTGTCATTTGGTCCCATAAAAATATTGTGAAGACCTGATGAATATCTTCGAACCTGGAGAGGCGAAGCCTTCTAAATTTAGCAGGATTGTAATGGTTTTTTTTGCACTGGATTCAATATAAAAGCTAAGCTGCAATGGAGGCGGGAAAAGGGGTAGGAGCTAAAGGAAGGGTGAGAAAATTAATAAACATGTGCATACTCCAATATCTTCGGCAGAATTTAACCCTTAATTTGATAACGTATACTATATGATACATATACTTTAAAAAAATACTGAGTCTTTACAATTACATCATAATGAATAATGAATATTTTGCTGTCTTAATATTTCTATAATAATGTAAGTTGTTAATGTATAGTATATTATACAAACAATCCGGTATGTACAACTCTAAGCACAAAATTATGTATGGTATATTATACTATGGGTATAAAAAAAGTAACGGTTGAATATTTTTTTTTTCTTATTTTTTTCAGTCTCTAATGAAATATAATATAACGATTATTTAAGAAAAACCTATAATTTAAAGAAAAATATATGTTGCCAAATTAAGGGTTAATCGGTTTTAGCGATTTCTTTTTCATCGGAACGAACATAATATTCCTTGTGGGATCACCACCTCTTCGTCATTTAAACGCTTATCAACACTACAAAGATACAAATAACTAAATATTTCAATAAAAAAATAAAAATCGAAATCAAAACAAAAAACACGAAAAATTAAAATATATATATAAAAATGAATGTTTGTCTGTATGTCATCGATGAACTCAAAAACTACTGGACCGATTTGGCTGATTTTGGCCTTGAAATATTCGTGGAAGTCCTGGAAAGGTTTGAGAAAAATTGGAATATTTTTTTTTTTTTTTTTTTTTTTTTATTGCTGTGAATGGCGAGACGAGCATGCCGTTCGCCTGATGGTAAGCGATGCGACCGCTCATGAACAGTAGCAAAACCAAACAACATCTTGAACTATAAAGCAATGCTTGGCATTCCACTGCGCTCGCCATCCTGAGACATAAGATGTTAAGTCTCAATATGTCCAGTAGTTACTCTGGCTACAATGTCCTTCAATCCGAAACACAACAGTGCATTTAAACTGCTGTTTGACGGGAGAAATAGACATTGCGGTGGTACCCACCCAGGCAGCCTCTCACATATGAGAGACCTACCACCAGTATTTCTAAGGAAGATACTAAAAACTTTTTTTTGGGTATCGTTCAAGCGTGATATGTCCAGCCAATATAGGATGATCTTTGTTTATTTGACGGGAGACGTAAAAGAGGGTCAAGCTTCAACTACCATCCAAGGTAAAATGATCTATTTTTGTTAAATGTAAAATAAAACGATGTCCATATCTACCAACATAGCCCATTGTTTTTTTAGATTATTGCAACAGTTTAAACAAGGTATACTCTATCGAAGCGTTTTGCCGGAGTACACCAAAATATATCTAATTATAATTTTTCGTTTCATAAACGACATTGTTTTTTTGATTTGATACTTTTAGATGCGCTGGGGGACAAATTTAAATTCCGCATTAGTATTGTTTTCAGACTCAAGTATAAAAAAAAATGGTACGATGATGCCGTATCTAGACATTATAATGAAACGATATGCAGTTTTATATTTTTAAATATTTGTTTTATTACTTACGTCACCTGGTAAGGCAGTATGAAGGTTTTATTAATTTGTATATGGTAACGTACTAGACGTGACTGCCAACAAGTTTACGATGGTCACGGGTTCAAATCTCAGGGCACACCTCTGACTTATCGGATTAATTTCTACGTCAAATAAAATCCGCCAATCCGCACTACGGCAGCGGGGTGGACTATATCTTCTTCTTCTATAATATAAAAATGAATTGCAAAATGTGTTGGTAAGCGCAAAACTCAACAACGCCTGGACCAATTTGGCCAATTCTTTTTTTTAAATGTTTATTATTACTTTATTACTAACAAAAAGTAATGGCGTGCAATATTTGGAAAAACAGCATTTTGGTGCTGAATTAAGGGAAGGAATATTGGATGAACAATAAAAAACGCTTAAGTTTTTAATGTCAACATTTCATAAGGCAATCTTTATATGTACATGTATATGGAGAGACGGGATATAATAGAGTGGAAGGTACGGGAGAGGACTGGGATAGCTGACAGATTTGATAGGACCAAATGTAAATGCACGTTATAAGACGGGATGGATAATAAAGAGAAAGGACAGGACGGATCGGGAAGAGATTGAACAGACGGATGAGACGGGATTGAGCCGGACAGTAGGACAGCTACGTCAAGTTTAGGTATACAAGAGTTTATAGGAAAAATAACATGTATTTGGTGTGGAGTGGAATCAAAAAATATATGCACCCAGGCGAAGCTGGGCCGGGCCGCTAGTTAAAAAATATTTTTAATTGCAAGCAAATAATTAATTACAATAAATATTAAAAATTACTCTATCGAAGCGTTTTGCCGGAGTACACCAAAATATATCTAATTATAATTTTTCGTTTTCATAAAGGACATTGTTTTTTGAATTGATACTTTTAGATGCGCTGGGGGATAAATTTAAATTCCGCATTAGTATTGTTTTCAGACTCAAGAATAAAAAAAATATTGGTACGTTGATGCCGTATCTAGACATTATAATGAAACGATATGCAGTTTTATATTTTTAAATATTTGTTATATTACTTACGTCACCTGGTAAGGCTGTATGAAGGTTTTATTAATTTGTATATGGTAACGTACAGACGCGACTGCCAACAAGTTTACGATGGTCACGGGTTCAAATCCCAGGGCACACCTCTGACTTTTCGGATTAATTTCTACGTGAAATAAAATCCGCCAACCCGCACTAAGCCAGCGGGGTGGACTATATTATCTTCTTCTATAATTCTTTTTTTTTAATGTTCGTTGAAGTTCAAGGATGGTTTTTACGGCGAGAAAAATTAAATTACCAGCACTCACTGTTGTTTAAACAATGTAGGTATGTTCCTAACGTCAAAGTGTCAATTTGCACTTTATTACCGCTATACAAAGTTCAAATTCAATCATTTCTATCAAAACAGTGTGCGAGTGTGCGTTGGAGCACAGAATACATCTTTGGAGGATTTAATGTCGCGTTCCGAAACTCAACAAAAGTGATAGGATAGTTTTTATCTCGATTTAATTGACGAAATCACTACATAGTATAAAACAAAGTCGCTTTCTCTGTCCCTATGTCCCTTTGTATGCTTAAATCTTTAAAACTACGCAGCGGATTTTGATGCATTTTTTTAATAGATAGAGTGATTCAAGAGGAATGTTTATATGTATAATACGTACATATTATTGTACAGAAATCTATTTGTACCCGGGCGAAGCTGGGCCGGGCCGCTAGTACCTCTATAAATATAAATATTAAGCAAATTAATCAACATGTACAAGTGCAATTAAATACACATAAATATTATTTTTTGCTTTGCAGTGGTATTTTTATTATTATGGTAAAAGACAATTACCAACGGCGGCTTTTCCGGACATATACGATATTCAAATAAAGAATTATAAAAAAAATAAACCAATTAAAAATATTATTGAAAAGACAGAAATAAAAATAATCTTTTAATGAATCAAAAATATCTAAATATACCAATAATTTGTTTGAAATCTTGACTTTGGCTATGACCGTTGATTTTTCCGCATAGTTTGTAGCATGATGTTATACAATTATTAATATGTAGCTTATATTCGCCCAACTGGCAATGACCGCGACAAAATCGATCGCATACTTAAAACGAAAGGCAACGACAAAGTTACGTGGGTAGACGTGGGTAGATCAATGTTTACATTACTATATTAGATCCGTATTAATTATTCTTTAAAAATTGTTAAATCATATAAATTTATAAGATCTCATGCTCAAAACAACCAGTGTAACAGTGAACGTCTGTACAAGTGTTTTCAAAACCTATTTTCAACAAACAATATAAATAATTCATTTTTCTCTACCGAGGTGCAAATCTATAACGATGAAGTGTAACTAATGTAATGTGTGTCTAAAATATGTGTAAAGTGTTATAAAAACGATCTATTTCAAACAATAACATATTGTGTAATAAACAGTGTTAAAAACAAAATAATAAAAAGACAAAAATAGTGAATGTCAATAAGACGACCTTTGTAGCCGTGATTCATACAAAAAAAACACACTGTAACGGTCATTTGTTCGGTTGATAAAAAGAGTACTATCTTTAATTTTGTCAACCACGTATATAGACAAAATAGACCAACGCACAACGCTGACGTTATAAACACTAGAAGTTGTTGTGAGATGCGAGTTCGAGTCCCACAATAACTATATTGTGCCTTAAAAGGTTTTGCGAAGTTTTTGGAATTTATTAAATTATATACGATGAGTTTTGAAAATATTACACTCCGACGAAGTAAGAATCGTACTCGTACTAAATCAGATTCGGAAAGTAATGTAAGTAAATTAAATGAAATGTTTTATCAAACAATGGACACCAGTGCGGCGGGTTAGGCCGCCCGCAGGTAGGGGTAAGTAGGTAAATGACACTAATAAATTAAGATAGATTTTAAAAAATATTGTATGTTGTGTTTTCAGTAGCAATAAAGATTACAAAAAACAATATTTTGTCCATATTTAAGTCACGTGCATATTCCCCATTTAAGCATAAATAGCGGAATATACCCGCAACGTCTAAAAATGTCTATTGTAAAGCCACTATTCAAAAAAGGTAATAAACAAAACATGAGCTGTTATAGGCCTATCGCACTTATTCCTATATTCTCCAAAGAGTTTGAAAAAAAATAATAGTTTAAAAAAACTAAAAAACACCCTTTATATAGAAAACCCAACTAAAAAAAGAAAATAAATTTTAATAATACTGAATTAAGGATAGTGTAAAAAATTTATAAGAATAAAATATTTTTTATTGTAAAAAAAGCGTGGGGTGCATGTTTTCAATAGATATAATTATTTTATCGACAGATATAAGTAGAAGGATTATCATTTTGATAATATCTTAAAAAGCACCCCACGCTTTTTTACAATAAAAAATATTTTTTCTTATTAATTTTTTACACTATCCTTAATTCAGTATTATTAAAATTTATGTTCTTTTTTTAGTTGGGTTTTCTATATAAAGCGTGTTTTTTAGTTTTATAAACTACACCACGCCGGCACAATTAGAGGAACACGCGTTAAATATTGAATTTCTTAGAAAATATTATAATAACTGAATGTTTTTATTTTTCAATATTCAAAATGAGGCAAAATTTATAACAAATTACTAAAATTGAGTTAAAAATACTTTAATTAATGACGCAAATGCAATTAACGGAAATACAGTAAAATGAAATTTCTGTATTGTCAAATGTAATCGTGTATTTTAAAAACTTACAGAAATAATTTAAGAAAATTAATAATGCGTATTGCTACCACGGGCTCAGATAAGAGTCTGGATATGATCCTTCATGTTTTTAATGACGTCATCAATAATTTTTTGCGACAAATTCTCCCACGCTTGCAGTAACATGAATTTTAATCCTTGGACGATCTTAGGGGCTTGGTTTTCTTCCATTTATCTTTCTTCCGATAACGTCCCATTCGCTCTCTATGGGATTCATGTCTGGTGATCTTGCTGGGCAATCCATTTGCGCGATTTGGGCCTGATTTAAGTAGTCGCGAACCATTTGCGCTGTGTGGGGCCGCGCATTATCATGCATAAATAAAAAATATTCGCCTATGGATGATGCAAAAGACAATACATGGGACTCTAAGATCTCTGCGACGTATCTTTGTGCAGCTAAAGACCCATTTTCTATAAGTATTTGTAAGTATATGCACATATATATATTATTAGATAGACTGTGCTACCAAGCCTTATGGCATGTCCCAGACACAGCAATGTAATTAATCATTTAATTAATACGTGGAAAATGTCGTGGTTGTTACTTTAACTTATATTTTTAACATGTACACTATTAGCATATATTTTATTGTAATGATGTTTTTTTTTCCCAAATAAAGAAAATAAAAATAAAAGTATTAACTCCGCGCGTGCTTCCAAACATATACCACCCCATACCAAAATTGACCCTCCGCCATAACACACCTCTTTCAGTAAAGTTTCCTCGATTAGCGTTCTCCTCGATACCTCCAGATCCTCTCCCCTCCTTCTATGCAATTCACAATAAAACTGTTTTCATCACTAAACAAAACTCGGCTCCACTCATTTGTCCAGTCGCGGTGTTGATGAGCAAAAGCTTATCTGGCTACTTTATGTACCACCTCGAGTTTTGGAGCTTTTGACGGAACGTAAGACTTCAGTCCAACTTCATTTAAACGTGTTCTCACTGTATGCTCACTGATATTAACATCACGAACTTCTTGTGACATGTTTCGGGTCTGAATAGCCGTTTGAAGACGATTTCTCAAAGTTTTCAGCCGTATAAAATGACCGTCCTGGGTACTGGTCCACCGTTTTCTGCCTTATCCTGGCATCTGCACATAAGAGCCTATGTGCCTCTAACGTTTAACGTTGAGAAAGACGACAGATACCGACACACCCAATGCGCGACTTACTGAATCCTACCCTTGACCATTTTCAATCATTGTTACCGCTCTGGCAACTTCAGGGGAAGGTAAGCCACTCATTTTATATCCTACAAGACAGGTACTCTAAAAACAATAACAATAAAAATATCGTAAGTCACATAAAATGAAATTAAACAAAATTTTGTGAAACCACTTGAAAGTGAAAAAATCTTAAAAGCACTTGAGAGCGTATAATTAACTATAAAACTCTAAATATCCAAAAATCTTTTTGCATCATTTAATTTTTTAAAGGTGCTGAAATAAAAACAACCATTTAAACAAACAGCAAACAAAATTTAAAAAAAGAAAATTTTGTGCGTGTTTCTCTAATTGTGCCGGCGTGTGTATTATTTATTTTCTGCTTTTTAGTTTGGTTTATTTATAAGAGCGTTTTTTCTTATTTTCAAATGTCTGTCTTATCAACTGTCGATGGTAGGTTTTAGGCCGACATCTATGTATGTATACGAAACAAGACGCAATTACCATAAGAGTCCCTACGCGCATGCGTAGTTCGCGCACTAGCCCTCTCTCTTACTCTCATGCAAAGGATCCGGAACGAAATTAATGAATCCTGGCGAATCTAATCAGGATAATCATATATTTTAATCGAATTATTGTATTGTCATCGGTCTTTGACAGGTGAGCAAAATTTGAACGAAATCTGTCCGTTTAAAGTGGGTCAAAATCGCGTCTTAAGGAGTCGGTTACAAACATACAAGTGAAGCTAATAAAAAGCGTGTAATATATTTACTCAAAAATCTACTATTATTCAGAAAAAAATAAAATTCTTACAGATTATCAAAAAGGTTTCCGAAAAAACAAAAGTATAATATGGTTATATTCGATTTCCTACGTAAAGTTTTGGATAATGTAGATAAAAAGATATCTGTGTATGCCATTTACTGCGATATGACCCAGGCTTTTGATTATGTCGACCATGATATTTACTTAATAAATTAGAAGCTTATGGTATAAGAGGAAATATACTAAAGCTCCTAGAGTCATATCTCAAGAATCGCAAGCAATATACAGAAATCTCTAATATAAACTTTAATTTAAAAAAAGAACAAGTATACACATCTAATGAAAGAATTGTTAAATATGGTGTCCCCCAAGGAAGTGTTTTAGGCCCACTGCTGTTTATTATTTATATTAATGATCTACCAAAAATAACAAAATATCCAATATCTCTTTTCGCTGATGATAGTTTAGTTACCATACACTCCACCAATAATAACACTTATGAAAATGAAATTAATAATACCATCAAATCAATAATTAATTGGTTGAATAACAATAATCAAAAAATTAATTTAGAGAAAACAAAAATTATGTTCTTTAGTCAACGTCTAGCAGAACCGTCTATTAATGTTAATTACCAGGGAACAGCTATCGATAAAGTAGATATAACAAAATTTTTAGGGGTCACAATTGACAAAAATCTAAATTGGAAAGCGCACACAGAAGAACTCAACGAAAAAATGTGTTCTTCTGATTATGCCCTGAATAAACTGGCACCTATAGTCAGTATTAATGCACTTATCACTGTTTATCACGGTATTGTTGGCTCGGTCCTAAGATTTGGTATACTTTTTTGGGGTAATTCTTCAAATAAAGAGATAATTTTTAAATCACAGAAGAGGTGCATTAGAGCTATGTTCAGCTTAAAAATAATTGAAAGCTGCAAATCATATTTTATCAAGCATAACATTTTAAGTCTATCTTCCCTTTTATATATAAAGTTGCTAGTTTCGTCCACAGCAATTCGAAGTTATTTATGAAATTATCAGATGTCACGTTAAGAAATCTTCGCGACAAAAATAGATTATGTATTATAAAATCAAACACAGCATTAAAACATAAAAGTATATTTTGTTTGGCACCAATCATTTATAATAAAGTCCCTAACACTATTAAACAACTGCCGACCTCACAATACAAGTTCGCCCTTAAAAAAATTCTTCTACAGAGGTGTTACTACAGCTTATCAGAATTTTTAAATGACCACAAAATAACCCTGTAAACACAATAATGTATAAAATAATATTTAAATACATACATACATACATACATAAACTCACGCCTTGTTCCCAGAAGGGGTAGGCAGAGGTGCGAGAGCATCCACATTTCGCCTTGTATGTTCCGTCCCACAATGTGATAGGTGGCGAGCCTATCGCCATATCGGGCACAAATTCCTGACTCTGGGCTGATACTGAATAGAAAAATCCAATATCACTTTGCCCAACCCGGGATTCGAACCCGAGACCTCAGCTTTATAACCGTACCGTAGTACAACTACGCCACCGAGGCAGTAATATTTAAATATCATAAATTAATCACAATCACGATGTTTCCTAATCTAATCATAAATTTACCAAAAGTTTTTGTTTCTGTAAATTGTAATCAATAATAACTAGATTGTATTAGCATTTTTTTTTCTCATAATCTATGCGCCTATGCGCTAAATATACATTTTGTACGCCTTAAAAGGCAAAACATGTAGCTACTTTTTTAAAACTTGTACAAATTTTTTGCACTCATGTTTCACAAAATAAATATATTTATCTTCTTATCTTTATCTTTAAAAGTTGTCTCTTCACGTCAGTGTCCTGAGAGACAGTGGTACCGCCCGGACGAGTCTGCCCATTTATGCCGAGTAACAGACAATAGCGTGGCTCTACCACATAAGGAATTATGTATATGTAAAAGAAGTCGATCTATCGGCTCACAAAGGCTCGGGAAAAGGCAATACTCGATATCACCAAATGTCAATGTGCCATTTGGATTCTCGAGGCACCTTGGTATGTGAGGTTGGCGCGGTGAAGGAGAGGTGGCGCTCTTACTTCCACGATTTGTTTAACACCTTACATTTGAGATTTTCCTACCCTGAATTGCCCCCGAATCAAGGTACAACCTGTGGCACCTGTTATATCTGACGAAGGTCTCCGTGGTCTTCGTCGCATGAAGAACAAGAAATAGGTAGGGCCTGACCACATCCGATAGAGGCGTGGAAGTCGCTGGGACTTTATAGTGTGGACCTTTTTGCTGCGTTTTTTATCAGCATCCTGAATAATAAGTGTATGCCTGACTCCTGGCGGTTGAGTGTGATAACTCCCGTGTACAAGGGTAATGGCTGTGTTCAGGAAGGCGGTAATTATCGTGAAATTAAGGTCATGAGTCATACCATCAAGCTCATCAAACGCATTATCCAGTCCAGGCTCCGCCAAGAGTGTGCTGTCTCTGAGTGAAATGAAATGTATTTGAAATGAAATGTATTTATTGGTCAATTAGGCAATTAAAAACTCTTATGACAAGTCAATACACATAGAACTTAATCTATATATACAATATAATATTTTCTATACTTGGTATTACTTAATTTAATTTCTTGCTTTTATCAATTTATTTATTTTTAAATAATTTTATTTTTATTTATAATTAGTTTTATTTATTTATTTAGTTTTTATTCATATTTTATTTAAAGCATTAGTTATTACTTTATGGTAATTTATTTGTCAGAGAAATACTTTATTTACGTTAGTCAAATTAAATTAAATTATTTAAATTATTTGTGGGCCATGAATATTATTACAACGGTGCGTAGCGGTTTATAGTTATCACCGGATCCAACGCGGCCCTTCCTGAGATGACCCGGCGAAACAAACTCAGTGGGCTTACACTACCACTGGAACTACGCGACGCGACCCAGTCCTGACTATATCCAACGAATAAGACTCAATGGGCTTATTTTGGGTCCAACTTAAGACAACGACCATAAGTATTTCCGAAACTTCCCGTATGTTTAGGCTTACTGCCGGATCCAACGCGGCCCTGACTGAGAAGACGCGGCGAACAAACTCAGCGGGCTTTACTTTACCACTGGATACTATGCGGCCCGACCCATTTCTGAGTAGATCCAGCGAGTCAAACTCAGTGGTTTTGGTCAATTTACTAAATAAGTATTTGTGACTTGTCTTACAAAGATTTGCCATATTTATTATTATTTATTATTTGTTTTCTCGATCGGTCGTCATATAATTTAATTGATTAATTTAATTGTATATTGGTTAATTTTTGAGTTCACAATTTTTGATATTTTAATTATTTAAATTCGGTGGTGTAATAAGCGAATAGTTCAGGGCCCCAAGAGGTAGCAATGTGCAAGAGAACACCTAATCCCAGGCTTTTTTATCCTCAATATATCCCATAATATTATAATTTTCTTGATTTCATCTCTTATGTGTATAGACTATCGTCCCATTTATTAACCTATTTTCTTGATTCACTTTTAACCATTTATTATACCCACTGACGATTATTACTATAGTGACTTTGCAAATTTTATCTCTTGACATATTTTAAAATATAAGAATTGTATTACCCGACTTACCTAATTATCAATAGATTTTTTTTTTTTAACTCCCCTGATCAAACACCATAAAACATGTCTTCCACTGGGAGGCCGAACATTAAAGGTACAGCCGCCCCGAAATCGTACCGGTCACTGCGATCAGGCCGCGAGACGGCGAACCCGGTGCAGGCGCCAGCGATAGTGGTCGAAGCGCCAGGCCTGCGCCCGGATGAGGAGGAGGGGTTCACCTCGGTGCAGGCCAGCGGGACTATGAGCGCCCGTAGGCTCTCACTCGCTGATGAGCTAAGGGGAGCTCAGAGCGTGGCCTCATCTGCCTCGCCGTCGAGGGCGCATGCTGAAACCGTGGATGTCGGAGGCGGGGACTGTCTCTCGGAGGGCGGTGGTGATCTCGGGGCGTCTGTGGGCGCTGCCACCAGCGAACGACCAAGTCTCGGGGGAATGCTCGCCGACTCGGCTCAGAGGGCGAACAAGGCCATGATGGAGGCGAAAGAAGCCTTGGAGTCGAAGGGAAACCTCAAGAAGGAGGTCCGGGAAATGGTTGTCGATCGCCTCCACCTGCTCTACGAGCTCATTTTGAATCTGGCAGAGTCCCGTAACAGGTTGCAGTGGGAGGCGAGCGTTGCCAGAACCTCCAATGCCCGGGATATGGAAGTGGCGGCGAAAAGACACTCCCGAGCAGTTGAAAAACTGGCGGGGGATCTTGGAGCCGCCACTAAGGAGGTCGCGGCCAAGCTGGAAGGTCTACAGAAGGAGGTGAGTGCGGCTCGTCTGATGGTGGCACACGATGTGGTGTCATCCTTGGACGAGACGCGCTCGCTCATCCTAAAGAGACAGCCGACATCTCTCCCTGAAATCATACGGGGAGAATTCCGGAATATCAGGGAGGAGCTGGCCGCGACGCCACCCTTGAACCGGGCGGAAGATAAACAGCTGATGGCTGCGCTGGCGGACCTCCGGGAAGAACTGGCAGAAAATACACGGGTTCGGCGGACCTATGCTGAGGTGAGCGCGGCGCCACCCTTTGCTGCCAAGATTAGCCCTTCTGCGCCTTCCCACGCGCTGATAGTCTCCTCCGGTGATCCAAATGCCACGTCTGACGATGTCATAAAAAGCATCCAGGCGGGCTTGGACCCCCGGGCGGAGGGTCTGCGGGTGGAGAGGTGCAGGAGGGTGCGGGACGGCAAGGTGGTGCTGGGCCTCTCAGCAAGGGGCGAAGCGGAAAAGGTCGCGGAGGCCTTAAGGAAGCGGGACCTCACAGTGACCCAGGCACAGAACAAGAAGCCCCTCGTAGAGATAGCAGACGTTCTCGCCTTCAATTCTAATGAAGACATTGTTGAGTCTCTGTGGATGCAAAACACCCACATTACACAGGGACTCAACAAGTTAGAGGAAATTGCGAAAGTTCTCTTTCGCAGGAAGGCGAGAAACCCGCTGGAAAACCATGTAGTCCTGGAGGTATCCCCGGGACTCTGGAAAAGGCTTACTAGCGTTGGGCAAATCTACGTGGGGCTCCAGCGAAGGCCAGTGAGGGATAGATCCCCACTGGTCCAATGTTCGCAGTGCCTGGGATACGGGCACACCCGCAAGTTTTGCAAAGCCGCGGAAAGAATTTGTTCCTTTTGCAGCGAAGCACATGCGGGTGACTGTCCGGCCCGCGCTAGGGGTGAGAGGCCAAGGTGCACCAATTGTAAACGGGAGGGCTGCCGTGACCAGGCGGATGACCATACCGCATTTTCCGAAGGCTGCCCGGTGCGCCAGAAGTGGGACGCCATAGCGAGATCGCGAGTGACGTACTGCTGAAGGCGCCGCGGACAGCTGTCGGGAACTCATAATAATGCAGGCGAACCTGGACCGCGCCAGATTAGCGACTGCAGAAGTTATGAGCGCAGGAGTGCGCCTGGGTGCGGCCATCATCCTGGTGCAGGAGCCGTACGTTGGCGCAAGAGGTGAGCTGGCTGCGTTGGCGCGCGGCCGGGTAGTGCAAGCACACCCGACTGTACGATTCGGGCCCAACAAAGCTGCCATCGTCGTGCTAAATGATGCACTGCGCCTAACGTTGGATCCTGCACTGCAGTCGGAAACCATGGCCTGCGCGATCCTCGACACCGACGAGGGTCCGATTGGAGTTATCTCCGCGTACTTCCCGCCCGGGAGTGACACATACACCCTGGCCACTTTTAGATCGCAGCTCAGCGAGCTTGAAGTGGCCATGTCCAAGATTGGGTCCGGGCGGTTGGTGGTCGGAGGTGACTTCAATGCGTGGAATCGGTGGTGGGGGAGTGATCGCGATGACGAGCGTGGCGAACTGCTGGCGGACTGTTTCGACCGACATGATTTAACAGTATTAAATGAGGGAAATGAGCCGACCTTTGAGGCGTGGAGACGGGGCCGAGCGTGCTGCAGTCATGTAGACGTGACTGCATGCGGCTCGGCTCTGCTTCCGCGCGTCATGGACTGGCTCATTGACCCCTCAATAACGTCAGCACAGCATAAAACGCTCGTCACTCGCCTCTCGGCGCGGACACTGCCTGCTCCTCCGCGATCCAGAACCCGAAAGTACCGCACGAAAAACGCCGATTGGGAAGCCTTTCAAGACACCCTATCCGGAGAGCTGAGATCGCGAAACCTCAACGTGGAATTCATGGACGCCCTCCAGACGCGGGGAGGCGTAGAGGACGCAGCGGTGGCCTATACAGAGGCGGTGACGGCGGCCTGCGATTCTACATTGCCAAAGCTCTCGGCGCCGCGTTCCCGGCCGGATCCCCCTTGGTGGAACGCAGAGCTACAAGCCAAAAAGAAAGACGTAAACACCAAGAGGAGACGAATCCGGTGCGCGGCTCCGAGACGCAGGCAACACGTAGTCCAACAATACCTGACGGCATTACAGGACTACAAACTGGCGGCCGCGGCCGCCCAAACCGCCAGCTGGAAGGAATTCTGCACAACTACGGAGCGGGAGAGCATGTGGGACGGAGTCTTCCGAGTCCTGCGTACAACAGAGAGACGCAAACCCGATTGCCTTTTGCGAGCTGGAGATGGCCAGACATGTACGCCGGCCGAGTCGGCTCGCCTGCTGGCGGAACAACTGTTTCCGGACGACTATCCGCAAAACGACTCCCCGGAACAAGCGGCGGTCAGATCGTCGGTCGAGGCGAGGGACGTTTTGGAACGATGCGGACCAGATGACCCAAGCTTCACGGCAGCCGAGCTGACTTGGGCAGCGTCTACTTTCTCGCCAAAGAAAGCCCCGGGACCGGACCATCTTCCAGCCAACGTATGCGCAAAGGCAATCGGCGCAGACGAGGGCTGCTTTCTAGCCCTCGCAAACGCAGCACTCCGCCTATCGTGTTTTCCCGCTCCATGGAAACGTGCCGCTGTCTGTGTCTTACCTAAGCCAAACAAAAAGGACGCTGCCCACCCACGCTCCTACAGGCCAATAGGATTACTATCAATCCTGGGTAAAATATTGGAAAAGATGCTGGTGGGCAGGCTCCGCTGGCATCTCCTGCCAACCATGCACCATATGCAATATGGTTTTATGCCCCAGCGCGGGACCGAGGACGCTCTCTATGATCTAGTAGCTCACTTAAAAAAGGAAAACAACAACAAGAAAATTACAATCGTAATATCCCTAGACATAGAGGGCGCCTTCGATAACGCCTGGTGGCCAGCCATAAAGCTGAGCATGGTTGGGAGGGGATGCCCGCGAAATTTGTATGGCTTGGTACGCTCTTACCTGCGGGACAGGACAGTGGAGATCCTGTATGCGGGGGCGATCTACGAAAAACCCACCACAAGAGGTTGCGTGCAAGGCTCAATAGCGGGCCCCACTATGTGGAACCTAGTGCTGGACCCCCTGATAAGGGAGGTCTGGGGACTCGGGGTCTACTGCCAGGCGTTCGCCGATGACATAGTCCTGGCCATATCCGATAAAGATGTCGGTAAGGCCCAGGAAACCGCCAATCGGGTGCTCGCCCATGTGCACGACTGGGGCTTCAAAAACAAACTAAAATTCTCGGCGGAAAAAACCAACGCAATGATGGTCACTAAAAGACTCAGGATAAGGGCCCCGGTCGTGCACATGGCCGGGCATCAGATTGAGATGGTCAAAAGGTTCAGGCTGCTCGGGGTTGTGCTGGACGACCGCCTAGGCTTTGGACCCCACGTGAAAGAGACATGTCGAAAAGCCGCGGAAATCTACAAAAGACTTGAACGCACGGCAAGGGTCACTGGTGGGGTCTGAACCCGGAGATCGTCCGCACAATCTACAGAGCGGTCATCGAACCCATAATGTTGTACGCGGCGAGCGCCTGGGGATCGGCGGTAGAGTTGCGATACGTGGAAAGGCTCATGAGGGCAACCCAAGGTAGGTTCGCAAAAAAAATAATTAGAGCATACCGGACGGTCTCTCATGTGGCCTCCATTGCGATCGCGGGTCTGCTGCCGATAGACTACCGAGTCCGTGAGATCATAGCCCTGCGCGAGGCGAAACATGGTGGGTCTATCGCTGAATTTCCGGGTAGGTGTATGGAGGGCAGAGTATCGCCTGCCGAGATGCCGCACCCCGCTGAGTGGCGGCCGGTCTCATACACCAGCATGGATCGATGCGCTGGAGCCGAGGTGGCTGAGTTAGGGGCGTCTGGAACGTGCATCTACACCGACGGTAGCAAAATCGAAGGCAAAGTTGGAGCCGCGCTTTCGGTCTGGAGGGGCGGTGCAGAGGTCCGAACAAAGTCCTTCAAACTGGAATCCTTCTGCACCGTGTTCCAGGCTGAAATGTTCGCCCTCCTGAAGGCGACAGAGTTGGGCTGGGTACTAAATGAACAGACTATAAACATCCTTAGTGATAGCAGGTCTTCTTTAGACCTGCTAAAACAAATAAACACCACCAACCCCGTCGCTTTCAGGATACAGCGGAACATCCGAGATTTGGCTGCCGTGGGTGTGGATGTGCGCCTGCACTGGCTCCGGGCCCATGTCGGCACGATCGGAAACGAGCGTGCCGATGTGCTAGCCAAGAAAGCGGCGCTAGGAAGGAGGACGGCCCCCGACTATGACCAAATATCGGTATCGTGTGCGAAGGGTGCAATCAGGAGGGAGAGCGTCGCGAAATGGAGCCATGAGTATGCAACAATCACAAATAGCAAACATATAGCAAAGTTCCTTCCTGATGCGACCTCCGCACACGAATACGCAAAGAAAACTCAGCAATCGGCCCTCATGACGCAAACGCTGACGGGGCACGGGGGATTTCGGGAGTACCTCCACAGGTTCGGGCTTCGCGAAACACCTTGGTGTACTTGTGGGCCCGGAGTTGTGGAGGATGTGGCCCACGTCCTCCTGGACTGCCCACGGTTCTGCGCGCTGCGATACCGGCTGGAGTGTGAGACCGACAGCGACCTAAGTTTGTCTGCATTACCGGGTTTGCTGGCTAACCCGGACACGAGACAAGCTTTCATCGTCTTCTGCAAAAAAGTAACGAAAACAGTATGCCGGGAAAATGGGAGCACGGCAAAATGGGATATTTAAATGTGAAAATGTATAAATGAATATGACCTGAAAAATTGCACCAACGTAATATAAATCAGTGGATTTAAAATTAAATTTCATTTAAATGTAATTAAATAATTAAATATATACGAGTACAAATCTTAACCAAATTTTCATCTAATTGTAAATCAAACGTTATTATAAGTTAAATGTTAAATGTTATTATAAGTTATTTTTAATTTATCAATTACACACAATGTTAGCTTAGAAAATTAATGTAAAGGGCGAAGGATAAGTCACGAAAATTGTAACTGATATTATGAACGAAATTATAAAAAAAAGGAAAGAAAAGACAAAAAAGAAACATTAATAATAATAAAAAAAAAGAAACAAAAATAGGAATAAATAAATATACAGGAAAAAATAGATAATTATGTGAAAACACTGGGTAAATAAAAAAAAAAATGTAAGAACAGCAACCTCATAATAATATCAGACGGATGACTTGTCCCAGAGATAAAAATATAAAGTGCAAAAAAGACCCTGTTAAGTTTCAGGGGAGTATTGTATAAATAATAAAAAAAAAAAAAAAAATTATAATAACCCCTAGTCATAAGTTTGGTTTTGATATGTGTCCTAAATAGTTTATCCGGTAGTTGTGTTATCCAATTGGGAAGTTTATGATAAAATGTAATGCAACTACCCAAGAAAGATTTTTTTGACTTTTCTAGTCTAAACGAGGGTATTGCTAGTTTATTTTTATTCCGCGTATTAATAGTGTGGGTGTCACTGACCTTATAAAACTTGTTAATATTTTTACGAACGTGCATTATATTCTGAAAGATGTATTCAGATGACACGGTTATTATATTGCTTTCCTTAAAAACAGATCGCAAAGAATCGCGGCTCCCTAGATTATAAATAGCGCGGACTGCTCTTTTTTGTAAGATGAATATGGACTCGATATCAGCCGCTGATCCCCATAATATAATGCTGTATGACATTATACTATGAAAATAAGCAAAATATACCAATCTAGCCGTTGCAATGTCAGTTAGTTTTCTTATTTTTCGGACCGCGAACGCTGCGCTGCTAAGTTTAGCTGATAATCTCTCAATTTGTGGACCCCATTGTAATTTTTTATCTAGAGTAATCCCTAAAAAAATTGTGGAATTAGCTAAATTTAGAATTTCTGAATTTAATTCGATACGCGTGTTTACGCTTGCCACGTTCGGTAAAGCAAAACGGACGCATTTAGTCTTACTAGCATTTAATAGTAGATTATTAGCAGAAAACCAACCCGAAATTAAATTAAGAATATTGTTAGATGTATCTAGATTATCGTCTTACCGACAAAATTTAAATATTATAGAGGTGTCGTCAGCGAATAAAACTATGTCTGACCACTTCTAAACCATGCAAGGAAGATCATTTATGTAGACTAGGAATAAAAAGGGGCCCAGAATGGAACCCTGCGGAACCCCAATTTTAACTTTTGATCCTACCAAAGTGAGCCCGTCCAAAGAAACCTTTTGTTCACGACCTGACAAGTAAGACATTACGAGATCAAGTGACGTATCACTGATTCCGTAGTACCTTAGCTTCATAATAAGTGTTTGGTGGTCAACACAGTCGAAAGCCTTGGAGATATCATAAAAAACTCCCAGAGCATCTTGAGATGCCTCTCAGGATTCTAAAACCGACGTAATTAGTGATTGCATCTTGAGTTGAGCGACCCTTTGTGAAACCAAATTGATTCCTATGTATTAACTTATTTTCATCAAAAAGTGCTAGCATTTGACTAAGCAAAAGCTTTTCGAAGATTTTGCTAAGAGCCGGTAGTATAGAAATGGGTCTATAATTCGACGGATTGTTCGAACATCCTGACTTGAAAATGGGCACAACTTTACTAATTTTCATTAAGTCGGGAAAGATACCTTCACTTAGGCAGGAATTAAAATAGTAGCTAATAACGGTGCAATGTTAACAATAATAGCTTCTATAGTTTTAACACACAGTCCCCATATATCTTCCGTAGTTTTTATTTTGATTAGCTTGAAAGCCTTTATTATTTGACAACTAGTTACCTTTTGAAAGTTAAACTTAGGCATATTTCCAGAAACATTTTCCTTTAAAAAAGATTCCGCTATATCTACTGATGAATCTAAATGATTAGTTAAATCTAATGGTATGTTAGTGAAAAATTATCAAGATAATTGGCAATAGTAGATTTATCTGAAATAAGGTCGTCATTTATGCGGAGAGCAATTTTGTTGTCATTTTTTTATTTTTCCCAGTTTCAGTATTAATAATTTGCCAGGTTGTTTTTATTTTATTATCTGACAATCTAAGATTTTTACTTATATAATTAGATTTAGCCTGCATACATACTTTTTTAAATAATTTTGAATATAATCCGACATATTTTTTAAAGTTGACATCAGGCAACATCAGGTGTATAGGACCTTTTATCATATAACTCATACAAAATTTCACTACTATGTCTAATGCCTTTAGTAGCCCAAGCACTAAATTTTATTTTAGAGTTAATTTTAATTGTTTTAACTGTACATACTTGGTCAAACTCTTTACGTATAATTTTAAATAATGACGAGTACATGTCGTTTGGACTGCCATCAAGTGTAAAATTATCTATTTTTGATTGTACATTACTGTTAAATTGACCTAGGATTTTCTTAGATAACGGCCTAAAAGTTATTAATCTACTGGTTTTATCTACGGCATGTTCTAATTTTACTAATTGGCATTTATGGTCAGATCTAACCCCTATCTTTACACCCTTTTCAAGTACTTCGAAATTGGTTATGATATTGTCAATACAACTCGAAGTTTCAGGCGTAATTCTAGTAGGCTCCGAGAATAAACATGTGAAATTAAATGAACCGAATAAATACACAAACCTACACTTATCAGCCGAATCAACCAGTAAATTAATATTAAATAATACGGCTTCGGACCTGGTATTACAGGTGGTAATTCAGACTCGATTTTTGCACTCAAGATGTTTGGCGATGCATACAGGGCAAAGAAGAAGCCACTGCACGTCGTTTTCTTGGACCTGCAGAAGGCCATCGACTAAGTGCTCTGAAAGGCAATCTCGTGGGCGATGAGGGTGAACGGGCTACCAGATACCTATATTGATATTATCAGAGACATGTACCTCCGATCCGAGTCCTTCGTTCGGACCGCCGCTGGCGATACTAATACTAGCCCGATTGATGTTGGTGTGCACCAAGGCACAGTGCTGAGTCTGTTTCTCTTCAGTGGTGTGCTCAACGCTATCACGCCTCACATCTAGGACCCTGCGCCCTAGTTGTTGATGTATGCCGATGACATGGCATTGGTGGAGCAGGACCGGCGATTTTTAGAGCGCAAGGTCAATCGGTTAGAGGAGACGCTTGAGAATAGTAGTCTGAAGTTAAATATGGCGAAGCCCGCAAACATGGCTTGCGGGAGTACGGACCCCCAAAGCATCCAGATACGGAACGAACTTATCGTGAAGACAGACAAGTTCAAATACTTTAGGTCCGTACTTCATGAGTGCGGCGAACTTGACGTCAAAGCCCGTATAGGCGCTGCTTGATCTAAGTAGAGGGAGGTCTTGGATATACTCTGCGACCGCAGGATACCGATGAGGGTCTATATAAGCTATAGATATAGTTCCTGTATAGGTTTGAGATGTGGCCTGTTCTCAAGCGACATGTTCAGGAGGTCCACGTCGCGGTGATGAAGTTGCTGCGGTGGATGTGCAACGTTACGCGTTTGGACAGAATCCGTAAAGAGCACATCTGTGGCAGTCTCGGAGTCCGCGATGTGATATACAAAATCCAGGAATGTCGCTTGAGATGGTATGGTCACGTTTTAAGGAAACCACAGGAGTATGTCGGCAATGTGTGCCTGAGCATCAATATCCCCGGACCTCGACCGCGGGGTATACCAAAGAAGCGCTGGCTAGATGTCGTTAAGGAAGATATGAGGGTCAATGGCCTTACTATTGAGGATGCCGAAGATCTGATGAAATGCATAAGAATTTCCCGATAGGTGGACCATGGCAAAAGCCGGGATAACGCCAGGTAGAAGAAGAAGAAGACAATTGACATAAATATTTTTCTCACTTTGATTTGGTGCTATAAATAAAGGTATTGATTTGTCAAAGTATTAAGATAAATCAAAGTGGTAATCAAGTTCCTTAATAAAGACGACTCAATTAGTTGACTGCACCAATATAATAATTAGGGGCTAAAACAGTCAAGATAAAAAAAAATAACTTTATACTTGTAAGTAAAGTGTAGGTAAAGGCAGTAATTTTATTGCAGACATATTGCGTTGATGCGCAAATAGCCGATTCAGCGTGCTCCGCTACAGCGTATTTGTGTGGTGTGAAGGCCAATGAAGGAACCATCGGCTTGACGGCAGCCGTGCCGCGCTTCAACTGTGTAGCGTCGCGAGACGCAGCGAGCAGAGTCGAGTCCATAGCCGAGTGGGCGCTGGCGGACGGCCGCGACGCCGGTACTTTTACATATCACTTATACTTAACGTGACCATACGTCCCGCTTTGGGCGGGACAGTCCCGCTTTCAGGAAGTCTGTCCCGGTGTCCCCAGCAAGGCCGACATAGTCCCGCTCTTGCAAACAGACCAAATAATAATTTACAATAATAATTTATCGCTCGAAATGCTTTACCAAATTAGGTACTACTGAAAACCATAGTGTCGTATATACCAACACTTTCGTAAAAAACATCTTGAATTAATAAACTTTTACACAATTATTGAGTACGTTATGTATCTGCCTGAAAGTAACGCAACTATCGAAATACTTTTTTCTCATATTATCAAAATATGGACAAGTGATAAAACACAGATGAGTGCCGCAGTAATGAAATTTATTTTGATTACGAAAATAGATATAAATGGACTATATGGCCTAACCACTCTCAATCGTATTCTCGATTGTAGAGTAGGCCCGTGCCCTGCAGTGGGACGTATATGGGCTGATACAGATACAGAATCTTCTATGATAAAAACTTGTAAAACACTACAAACTTTATTATTATTATTATTTAATTCCACTGATGTCCCGCTCTGGCACACAAAATAAATGGTCACGTTACTTATACTACATTATGTTGACTTCCGAACATTTCAACCATGTGGTGTATTTGTATGTGTACAGGTATCGTGACTACGACGCGCGTGACGCACGCGTCGCCGGCGGGCGTGTTCGCTAAAATAGCGAACCGAGACTGGGAAAACGATGCGAGCATAGTGAACGCGGGCCACGACATCGACGCCTGCCCTGACATCGCGCACCAGCTGGTGCACATGCACCCCGGGAACAAGTTCAAGGTTCAATCACTGCACTATACTTTTTTTTATTAATTACTACACAAAACTTTATTTCATTTAAAATAATTACTTAGGTGATCCTTGGAGGTGGGAGACGTGAATTCTTACCAAACACTACACAAGATGAAGAGGGAACTTCAGGCTTAAGAGGAGATGGTAGAAATTTAATAGAAGAGTGGCAAGCAGATAAGGCAGCACGTAATGTCAGTTATAAATATATTTGGCATAAAGAAGAGTTGGATCAATTAGCTTCGTCACCGCCGGAGTATCTGCTTGGATTGTTTGAGGGAACTCATATGCAATATCACTTGGAAGCGGATCCAACATCGGAGCCGACGCTGGCCGAGCTCACTGAGGTGGCAATCCGGTCTCTGAGCCGCAACGAGCGCGGCTTCTTCTTGTTCGTGGAGGGCGGGCGCATCGACCACGCGCATCACGACAATTACCCGCACCTGGCACTCGACGAAACCATCGAGATGAGCGAGGCAGTGGCGCGCGCCGCCGAGCTGCTCAGCGAGGAGGACTCGCTGATCGTGGTCACCGCCGACCACGCGCACGTCATGGCGTTCAATGGATATTCACCACGCGGCCAAGACATACTCGGTACGTCCGACAGCCGAGATAGCGACAACGTGCCCTACATGACTCTGTCTTACACAAACGGGCCGGGGTCTCGTGCGCATCGTGATGGCGGTGTTCGCGTCGACGTCACTCAGGATAACGACTACCGTGAGTAGTATTCGTATGTTTCAGTGTGACTGTTTCGGCTTGTGCGTACTTATGCGCGTTGTGTGTCGGCAGGTGCGCTGCGCTGGCGCGCGCACGTGGACGCCCCGCTGGAGTTGGAGACGCACGGCGGCGACGATGTGGCGGTGTTCGCGCGCGGGCCGCACCACGCCATGTTCTCGGGGCTGTACGAGCAGAGCCACTTGCCGCACCGCATGGCGTACGCCGCCTGCATGGGCCCCGGCCTGCACGCGTGCAGCGCCGCGCCTCAGCTGCGCGCCTCGCTGCTGGCGCCACTGCTCCTCACATTACTTGCTGCGTTGTTTCGATTCTAATATGTATCATTTGTAACACCAACTGATCATCGTTACGTATTTTGGGCCTCCCATTGAACGTCAGCATTGCAGTACCCATGCAGTACTGCAACAGAAAGCCGAATGAGAGGACTATTGCTGACACAATATTTGTAACTTATTATTGTTCTTGTTCTTTATTATTTATTATTGTCGTATCGTGTAACTTTTTTTTCTTACTAGAATTCTGTGATAAACTTTGTAGTTGTTATGACACAAGCTAAAGCGCAATCTTGCCCGAGTATGTTCCAGGACTACAAAATGATTAAATTAGTTTGTGTGATATACTGTTAGTATTTCCATGTTAATTATTTAAACCCACGTACTGTAATATATTAAATGTATTTAATATTAATATAGTACTATGATAAATGATGTACCTGGTTTCAATTATTTTTTTATTAGGTATGTATTTATCACTTGTATGTGTGGGAGCCACGTGGGTAAGTGTTTCAGACTACACCGACTAAAAAAGGAAAGTACTACTCGTACTTTTTTCGGAGTCGTCATCTAAACTCGACCGCCAAGTATTATTTAAAAGACTCTAAAAGGCTTTGGAAGATAACTTAATGGACACAGAAAGTAGGGCACAAATGTTTTTAGGCAAGTAAACAAAATGCTAGGTTACGTGCCCATATTAATGTACTACTAAAAGTGATGATACATTTCGGTGAGTGAACAGACATATATGTATGGTCACATAGTGACCATTTCACACATTGTGTATGTGTATGTGTGTGTACAAGTTTTGGGACTTGGATATCTACAAACAACAATTATATTTTTAGCTTCATTTCCCTAATGATGGGTACTATAAACTTTTGGATGGATATGAAACGTGCCAAATTATAAAGTCAATATCCACCACAGTAAGCCTTTCTCTTTAAACTGTTAATGTACTTGTGTTTTGTTTTTGCAATTAATGGCGAAAAATGGTTAGCGGTACTACCGCTCAGGGACGGTAACAAAACCGAACAACACCATGAATTACAAAGCAATGCTTGCTATTCCATTGCGCTCGCCATCCTGTCACATAAAAGGTATCCAGTACTCAATATGTCCAGTAGTTACTCCGTCTACAATGTCCTTCAAACCGGACAACAGTGCATTAATTACACCGTTGTTTTGTTGGAGAAATATACATTGCGGCGGTACCCAGCCAAGGGGCCTCCCACATTTTATGAAAGACGTACCACTGTCTACCTTGCTCCAGAGTCCAGTTACGTTAAGACAGTCTAAGAAAGCGAAAATAAACTTCGTTCACATTTGGATCTCAACTCTTTTCCTGGCATTATCATTAACTACTTTCATACTGAAATTGGTCCTTTCCACACTTAGGTCTTGATAGATGTTTTTCTTCAGTTCTGATGAATAAATCTCTATGGCTATTTATTACTTTTCCTCTTTTTACATATCGATACCTCCTAAGTATACTGAGTCATCTAACAAATTTAGGTTTTTTTTTTTATTGCATTGAATGGCGAGACGAGCAAGCCGTTCGCCTGATGGTAAGCGATACGACCGCTCATGAACAGTAGCAATATTCCACTGCGCTCGCCATCCTGAGACATAAGATGTTAAGTCTCAATATGTCCAGTAGTTGCTCTGGCTACAATGTCCTTCAATCCGAAACACAACAGTGCATTTAAGCAGTGTTGTTTCACGGGAGAAATAGACATTGCGGTGGTACCTACCCAGATGGCCTCTCACATATGAGAGACCTACCACCAGTAAACTAGCTACTAACTAGCTAGCTAGTAACTAGGTTTTTTTTTTAAATATTAGCGTACATAATAAACCACCATCTTGAAGTTAGTGTAAAAAAATATTTAACTATTACAATAGTTACCGAGATAATTTCACGTATACTAAATCAATTAGCACATCATCATTAATAGTACACAGTATACTGATCCAAATAAAATTGCACCAGTGTACGCGAGGTGTGAAGGATGGATGCATTGATACAAGTTTATTTGACTCAGTAAACGATGAATGACGACGAGTGCACACGCAGTTATACTCTTATAAAATAACTACCGTGACACAATATCGAGATTTATTTAGTAAAAATACCAACAAAGGTTTTCATAAATCCAAAAATATGTTTGTGAACAATAAAAATAACACTGTGTGTATTGTTGTATACATGACACGTAATTATATGAAAAATAATAAGCAAAGGTAGATAAAGAGAAGCACGCAGAGGATATAAAAGGAAAGAGCTATAAAAGTTAAACCGCTGATAAAGAATCAGCATTACAAAAGAATGAAATCCTTACAGCAGCCTCTGATCTTCAAAAGTACCTTAATGTGCCACACGGGAAGAAGTACTCCCACTTTTTATTATAAATAGAAACTTTCTTTATTTAATTTTACGATATTCAATTTGGGTTCTCGCCAAGAGTACTGTTCATGGCATCAAAAGATATCGAAGAAAGGTGCAAATGAAATTTCCACATAATGTTTTTAAGTTCATAGAGGATAAGGTTGAAGGTGTTCAAAGATTACCGGTTCAGGTCAGACATCTGTGGAGGTCGAAATAGAAACAAAATCTAACCTCTTTCGATATTTAGTTTTGCCATCTATCGATGAATAGCAGAACTTTTAATGACTTTTTGAAATATCACGCTTGTCTCTTTAGTTCAGCAACTCGCCTCTAGGTGGCATTGGTTTTAGCGGCGTTACTGCGCACGCGTAATCCTCTTCGCCCCGCAATCTGGCGACTCATGCCTGCTTAGAGTTTCGACGTTAGGGCACCTCCTCTTTGTATTTACTTCATAGTACGACTCTACGAAGCTCGCACGTACAACAGTGAATATCTGTACAATTAATATCAAAGAAAAACAAAGGAAAAAATACTGCATAAATAAAATAAATAAATAAATAATTATAATTACATAAGTTGATAAAAATGCTATGCAATAGCTTTACTGCGGTAGTCTCCGAGTGCCACACGTCTTTTTTTTCTTAATGTATATGTTAGCTAGTTCGAATTTTTGTAGAGAAAATATTAACCATCGATGTCTAATAGTGGGTGACTTTTAAAATATAGGCGATAGCATGCACGCTTTAATTACAACATTCCTTTAGAAAAACATGACGAAGATAAACTTGCAAGTAAATAGACTAAATAGCTCGAAAATGTCAATTACCATGAAAGAAAGAACACATTGGTGTTCTTTCTTGTGATGTAATTATTGAATCACAACCGCTATATTTTTGATAAATTGATACCTACAAAAATAAGAAAAAACTATAAGACAGAGACTTTAAGAAAAATCGTTACATTATATTCTAGAAATAAAATGTACCGAAAAAGAAAAAAGTAGGACTCTACAAAAAGACGTGACATCCCATCAAAAACATCCTGTAAAAAAATTCCAAGTCTCGCAGCTCAGTTTTTCTACCGCAAAAAGTTGTGAGATCCATGTAATACCACGTAGATAAATTAATTTAGTCCTTGCTTAAGGGACGTTCAGTATAAAGTTATTACGGAAGTTATTATCATATCAATATTAAACATTCTTTACGTTTTTAATAAATAGATCGACTTGGCCAGTAGCATTATGTATAAATTATACGATACATTATATTTTCATGCATTGGCCAAGTCGATCTATTTATTTACAACGTAAAGAATTTTTAATATTGATATGATAATAACTTACGTAATAACTTTAAACTGAACGTCCCTTAAGCAAGGACTAAATAAATTAATCTAATTGGTATTACATGGATCTCATAACTTTTTGCGGTAGAAAAACTGAGCTGCGAGACTTAGATTTTTTTTACAGGATGTTTTTGATGGTAGCAACTGACGAATAAATAAAAAGGACAAGAACAACAATTTTCAGTAAAAATGTAAACGAAGTAAAAAATATATATCTATTTAATTATACTTATACACATTGATTAATTTTGCTTATAGAATTAACTAGCTAATAAATCAAAAATATATTTATAAGAAGATTTAAAATAATAAGAGCCGAACATGTGGGTAGTAACTTGTGGTGTAACTAATAAAATACCACACAAAGTTACGAATTTTTTTAACTTGATGGACGTCAAATTTATATTTGATAAATAATGTATGACAAATGTCACATTTGATGTAACTGCAAGTACAACGCATCTACAATATGTTAGCGTGTGGAGACATTAGGAACTACAAGTGAAAAGATAAAAAATATCTGTATAAGTTATTGTTTGCCTTATGGTTTCGTGATATAAAAACGAGCATAAAAGAACGCGTGATCTATGATAATATGTCCCATGTTATATAATGTCAAGAGAGAAAAACTATTATTAGTTATTATTTTTCACAACAGCGCTCTCGGGACACGCGCAGTGACGATCTATACCAATCTTTAAAATCATATATTCGCTCATTATATGCCTGCTACGCACAACTGTTCTTATCAACGACTTGCTTGCTACTGAGAAACATGCGAGTGTGGAGTTAATGCAAGTTCTCGCGTTCTTAGCTTCTTTGTCTCGAGCCAAAAATCCGACACAAATCGGAGAACAAGGCGAGAACCAGCGAAAAATATGTAAAGAAATGATGCGTGTGTATATAATCTATTTAGAATTCTGTTATCAGCCCATGGGCTGATGCCTCTGCTGTGGCACGAGTAACACGTGTGTAACACGGGCCTCCTCTACAATCGAGAGCACGATTGAGAGTGGTTAGGCCATATAGTACACCACGTTAGCCTAGTGCGGATTAGCGGACTTTACATACCATAGAAATCGCTATGATATGCACGTTTCCTTACGATATTTTCCTTCACCGTTTTAGTGCTTGGTGATTGACCATCAATACAGATATGACTCCGAAAAGTCAGAAGTGAGCCCTGGGATTCGAACCCGCGACCACCGCGAATATGTTGGCAGTCACATCTAGTCCGTTTACCAATAGGCCACTACACACTTTATTTTCTATTTTATATTTGTTTTTTTCTATTTAATAATAATCTTCCATACGTGACTATTGTGTCTATTTGCACATTCATATACTGATATATAATAAATATCATATTATGATTAGTGTGTAAATAAAACATACATAAATTACAATAAATTTTATTTAACTGACCTTTCAAAAAACATATCATAGTAAGATAAAAAAATATAATTAAATGAACAAAAAAACAATAATATGTGAATTCTAGAAACAAACCAACAATTATTACTTTTTATCAACAATCTTAACGCATAATATGCAGATTTGTTCAAGTGAACTAGTATAGAATTAAAAACAAAAAAAGGAAAGTAGTACAAGTGTATGTACTTTACTGGTGGTAGATCTGTCATGTGTGAGAGGTCGCCTGGATAGGTACCACCATAATGTCTATTTCTTCGGCCAAACAGGAGTGTAAATGCACTATTGTGTTTCGGTGGGACATTGTAGCCAGAGTAACTACTGGACATATTGAAACCTAACATCTTGTCTCTGGATGGCGAGCACTGCGGAATGCCAAGCACTGCTTTGTAATTCAAGGTGTTGTTTGATTTTACCGCTGGTCATGAGCGCTCGTATCGCTTACCATCAGGTCAACGGCATGCCGATCTCGCCATTCATAGCAATATAAAAACTGAAAATTTGGAGAAAACTAATAAGTTACTAAGATATAATGAATGACTTGGTAGTCATATCTCGTGATTTTTTTATCAAATATTGCATTTTTCTTTCTTGGATGGCCATACAAATTTTATACTCCGCTTCCATGAACTCCATCCGTCTCTCATTTTCCTCGGCTTATAATTTTTTGCTATAGTTGGCCATGGTGTTTATATAGTCATTGCTCTGGAAGTATTAAATAGTGTCATCATTATGATCATTTATTTTTGGAGTTGATATATCAAATAATAACAGTATAACAGTTATTTCTAACCCTTCGTTATAAATGCCTGTCTTTAGTAAGTTACAAAGCATTCTCCGTTGTGATTATTAATATGTTTTTGAAGAAGTTTAATAGCGAAGAAAACATACGCCTCCATTACATCAAATTAATAATATTAAAGATTGAATCAATTCTCAAATTACAGAATTCAACATCTTGTTATATATATTTTTTATTACTCAAGAAAATATGACACATTCTAAAATTCTGCTGCATAAATGATAAAGTGATGATTATTAAATTAATAAATTACTTTTCCAGATTTAGTATGAGTCCTTGATTCTTTGTCTATAGGTATTTTATGTTCATCTGTAAAATTGAAATAAAAGCAGAATAATATGTATTTAGTCTTTGCAAAAGTAAATAAAAGATGTGAAATTTGTGCATACGTTTTTTGGTAACATTTCTCCCATATTTTATGTTACTATGTTGATTTGTGAAGTCTGCAATTTAAAATTGGAAATTGTATCAATATTTCACATGCAATGCTTTTTTGCTTTACTGATAAAAAAATATGAAAGCAACTTACGCTTGCCTGCATAGTTCCCAAAAGTAATAGTATGTTAATATTATATTTTGTTATTTTGGTATCCTGAAATGGAGAAGGAAGATAATAATAATATGTCATAAATATGCATTTGATACTCAAGAGATTTATATTATTTCAAATCATTACTAATTCATCTGTAATTGAAATGGGGATATCTCACTCACAGCTTCAACTGTACTTGTTGGTGGAGTAGCCTACATGTGCAAAGAAATCTATACTAGAGAAGTGTTTAATGTGCGTGTTTCTGACATGTGAACAAAATACAGTTATGAAAATTGTTGTTTCTCCACGACCACCGGTCTTGTTGAACTCTTTCCTAAATAAACTCATATTCTTCCGTGCATTTATTTTTAATAGTTTCCATTTTGTATTTAATTGATTTACAGTTCGTGGACGTGCATTTAATTGATTAAACCTACATAATAATTATTATTTAGGTACAACTTACACGACAAGTGATTGAAACGCTGAAAGAAACTAAGCAAGCTTTTATCTTTCATGCAAATTCTCCCAAGCTTTTTTGGTTTATACGAGTTAGTGTCCAAAGATTTATTTTCAATGATTGGCGCATACATATGTTATAAGCAACAAACGAAAAAATAGCTGGTAAAATAATAAACATGTCATTAAGTACTAATATAGCAACTGGCAAATAAAATACTTTAATTATTGCAACATGTTGATTTGCTTACGTTTTCTTCTTAATTCCAGTTAATGGAACGAGTACGTTTTTTGCTATTTGAATCATTCCCAACAAAAGAATTATAAAATCACTAATCTTTGAAAATACGTACAAGATTGACAAATCCTACTGTGGCGATCATCATGGCGTGACAAATCCGCTTTTTATTTGTCAAATACATTTGTTACGTTTCAGTCCAAGAAGCTTATACCCAAATGGAGATTGCATTCCGTACCTACATAAAAGTGAAGCACAAAAATTTACCCTTTAATGAATTTGTTGTTTTCTGCTATCCTCTTCTTTAGAGTGACAACGAATTTTTTTAAACCAGGACATACCAAATTCGTATTTTGTAATATGGAATTGAATCATATAAATATTTATCTATATACATTATTCGGTTTAAATTCACCATGATAATTTATAATACCAGCTAGAAATAAGTTTAAATATAAGTTATGTAAATGTAAGTCTGGACAAGTAGGCCGTAAAAATATAGTGTTGAATGAACAAAGTTTAATAAAACGGCGAAGGAAAAAATCGTGAAGAAACCTGCATACAATAGCCATTTATAAGTTTTTAATGGTATGATTGTATATATATAGTCCACCTACTCGCTTTTGGGCAGCGAGGTGTAATATATGGCCTAGCCATTCTCAATCGTAGTCCCGGTTGTAGAGGAGGCCCTCGCCCTGCAGTGACGTCTATGGGCTGATACAGTACAGTAAAGTAAACGGAGCCAACTATGCTGGTGAAGGTTATTTAACTTGAATAGTTTGAATGTTTGATAGAAATTATTTTAGAAACAGCTGCTGGTTAAAATCATGCATACATACATAAACACGTTTCACCATATATTTTTCGTTCCAAGATGTGATAAAAGGTGAGCCTTATTACCATATCGGGCACAACATCCTGACTCTGGGCTGATAATTAGAGAAAAACCAATATCACTCTGCCCGACCCGGAATTTGAATCTGAGATTACAGTTTTGGAATCATTCCGTAGTACAACTGCGAGGCACCGAGACATTCTACGCCATTGAGACAATAACAATGATAAAAGCACTTTGCTTACCATTATATTGCAGCATTTGCAAAAATCACATTTGGAGTATCAGTACATTTGTGAGTTTCAAAAAGGTGACCGTGAAAATCACGCTTAAATAAGTATTGAATAAAATTAATTTAGTAGATTTCGTTCAAATAGCCATAAACAAAAATTTATAAAGTTTCTGTATTAATACAACAAGCCTTTTTAAAATCCTTAAGAGGGATGAACAATTTCAGTAACACTCCACTAGAGATCTATTGGAGCGCCCGCACCACTTATGTCGAAAAATTTTACGCGTTTCAGCCCTGCCCTTTAATTTATGACAATTATATAAATACATAAAATAGTACATCATGATCAATAAGATGCTCCGGTCTTTGAGAATTATAATCATCTTTATTAAAATATTCACAAATAATTCTTGCAGATTTATAAAATTTTCCTATTAATGGTATTTTATTTAACCACTTTTTCCACCTATTCGGATCTTTAAGAAAACTGTAAAGAGAAATTAAACCACAGAATAATGTTCAGTCATTTTTAAGCAAAAATATAATATAAATCAAGGCTTGATTATATTGTGCACACCGCAGTGGAGTATCTCTGTGAAATACGGTAACATTTTGTAACTGTGTGTAACTTTTGTGGCTATTTGTTGAATGTTACTCAACGCATCGGCACCTCCAATAACTTTCAGCAACAAGCACATCGAAAGGCATCTGTAACAATGACGTTTTCGATTTTTACACGTGGTGACTGTTTTTTAAAAGCTACATACTTACCAGAATATAATCCTTGGCTAATTTAACCTAACTCACTTATGGATCCTTAAGTAATATATTTGCAGTCGATAAGATCATTTACACACTTTTAAATTAGAGAAAAATGATAGTGACACAACTTTTTCGGTATTTCGCATATTAATTTACGAATTAAACATTGTTCCAACTAAAATAAAGTAACTTCATGTTTCATAAAACTTTGTGATAGCACTTCAGAAATGTTTCTGTTGTAAACACCTAACGAGAAAAACGATATCAATTAATGACAGTTTTCACCTCCTCATAATTCAATGACTCTAATTGCAGTCAAAGGTGAAACTATGGTCACCCTAGTCTCTTTGTTTACAAAATATTCACAATATAAATAATCACGTTTATCTTTATGCTAATATGAAAAAAGTGTTCATGAATGATGCAAGACACATTAATCTCACAGTTTATAATATGTAAAATATCTATGTGTTTAGTACTTTGACATAAATATTCACAATAATTATAACAATCGACTTACCTGTATAATTTCACGGTAGATACTGGATGCCAAACATTTTTAACACTACACAATACACAACTCATTCTGGAAAATCAGTACACACACTGAAAAATACGTAAAAATGTTGAATTATGTGAAATAACCGCAGAAAAGAACATTTACAAAATAACAACAGTAAATGATTTTGTTATTTGAAGTTGTCATTTTGTTATAGTGTTGCCTAGCAATGTATGCGCAATGAGCAATTAAATGAGGAAATAATGTAAAACAAAAACATTAATAAAGTTAAGTAATAAAGACCAAATCCTAATCATATACGCAGTTTTTTAGGATATCATGACCATACAAACTTATGTAAACGTACAGGTCAAAAAGAGAACCTTTTTATTTTAATTAGTTAATTAAAAACGCCAATACTTTGTGCTATTTGGGGAAATAATTCGTAAGCTTTGGCAACATAAGAAAAAGATCGAAGACCATACCAAAGGTCAAATTTTTGTGCTTCACTTTTATGTACGGAATGCAATCTCCATTTGGATATAAGCTTCTTGTTCCAGTCCAGTCTATAAGATCGACTCGGTTATTTCGTTCATTCTTTTTACTTTTAAAATCAGAGGGTTGCCATAACAGGATTGTCATATTAAGCCAAAGCTCATCCGTGTTTATTAATAAAGTCGTTGTTACCTCGCTATCCATTGGGAATAACTAACCGACTTTAAGGTTTGACGTAACCGTGGAAGACGCAATTTTTATTAATAAGGCGGTAGATGTTTATACTTGAGATAATACACGTCAAGGTGACGTGTGAATAACTTTATACAGAACATCCCATAAGCAAGGACTAAATAAATTAATCGACTTGGTATTACATGGATCTCACAATATGGTCACCCATATGGTTTGAAGTACATAACTTTCAAAAGTAAACGCTGGGTTCTTTCTAGCTCTAGAAATTTAATTTTGGTTGCCTCACCCCACACTGGTAAACAGGACGTCAGAACTGACTGAGCTATGGACACATAAATTGATTTATTAGACTTTTTGAAGTTATATGTCGCAAGGTCTTAAAAGACCACATAAGTTTTCTAATTCTATTCATTAGTAAGTCTATGTGTTCGTGCCAAGTCAGCTGTTGATCAAGTACTATCCCTAAATATTTCGTGTTTGTGACATTGGTAATGGACAATTTGTATTTAAATAGTTATTGCACTTATGAATTTTGATTTCAAAATTACCGTTTGGCTGGGTCACATTATATTTGGTAAAAGTCATATAATTAACTTGCTGTTTGCGCCCTTGAAGATAATCTTTAAAGAGTTCCAATGGCACGCCAAGTATGCCTATATGTTCAAGTCTTTGGACAAGAATTGGGATTGAAACGGTATCAAAGGCTTTTTTCAAATCAAGGAATACAGTGAGACATTTTTTATTGTTATCTACATCTCTAATAATATAAGAAGTTAATGAGGTGACAGCGTCCTCTGTAGATAACCCATGTCTAAAACCAAATTGTGATTTAAAGAGTAAGTCATATTTGTTTATAAAGGAAATGAGTCGCGTATTTATTAGTTTTTCAATAATTTTCGATAAAGCAAGTAAAACAGAAATAGGCCTATAGTTGCAGACATCACTTTTATCTCCACTCTTATACACTGGTGTAATAATTGCTTGTTTAAGAGCCTTTGGGAAGATACCCTATCTGAAGCACAAGTTAGCTAGGTGTGTAATGACAGGAATAACATAATTGTGTGCGAGTTTTAACAGTTTAGTTGTTACTTTATCCCAACCAGCAGCGCTCTCGGATTTAAGATGCATTAGAGTAACATACCGGGTATATCAAGACTGCTACCGAAAACGAAGCTGGGTGATAGTTTAAGCGACTTCAGACACAATCCAACAGAAAAACTTGCAAAAAAAAGCGACAATTTTTTTTTTGTTATTTTTTTCCTGTGGCCATATTTGGGTGGTAAATACATTTTTTCCTAAAATAATAGTGTATATCCTTTTATTTATAAATACTCTAAGGTATAAAAGAGTTTAAATTATTATTTTAGCAAAAACTATGAATTTACCACCCAAAATTGACGATATTTAAAAAATCATAAAAATAATTGTCGCGTTTCTATGCGAAATTTTTAATTGCATTGTGTTTGTAGCCACTAAAACTACCACCCGGCTTCGTTTTCGGTAGCAGTCTTGAGATACCCTGTATACTTCTTTGCAATCAGTTTCATTAAGTACGAACGAAGAAATATAAGATGTAATCGTGCCATTTATAATGTAATTATGTGGTGGTCCCGAATGTATACTCGTATTTTCTGCTAAAGATTTTCCTATATTTGCAAAATATTTATTTACTCGATTCATAGAGTCCCGTGGTGATGGTTCGATATCCAATAACACTAAACAATGACTAGCACTTTTATTTTTACGATACGTAATACTATTTATGATGTTCCATAGTCGTTTAGGATTTTTGATTGACAGCCTCCGTGGCGCAGGCGGTAAGACGCCGCCTGTGAAACGAGAGGCCGCGGGTTCGATCCCCGCACCGAGAGAAATGTTTGTGCGGCCCACAAATATTTCTCTCGGGTCTGGGTGTTTGTGAGACCGAAAAGTCTCTCGTAGTTCCTGATACCCACGACACAAGACTCGATCTTAATGTGGGGTCAGGACTATGTATGTGACTGTTGGGTGTTATTTATTTATTTTATTTATTTATTTTTCGGGCTTTCGATAACTCTTCTCTGTCATGTGTCCGTTTTAGCTTCTTAATTAGTTTGTTGCAATAATTCCGGTATATTCTATAAGTAATCTTTAAGATTTCGTTATGCGGCTCATCTCGTAGCCTTCTTTGCATATTATTTCTATTTCGAATACAGCGTAAAATACCTGCGGTCATCCAAGGCAATTTTTTTATTTTATTGCAATGAATGGCGAGACGAGCATGCCGTTCGCCTGATGGTAAGCGATGCGACCGCTCATGAACAGTAGCAAAACCAAAGAACACCTTGAATTACAAAGCAATGCTTGGCACTCCACTGCGCTCGCCATCCTGAGACACAAGATGTTAAGTCTCAATATGTCCAGTAGTTACTCTGGCTACAATGTCCTTCAATCCGAAACACACCAGTGCATTTAAACTGCTGTTTGACGGGAGAAAAATATAAATAAGGCGGAACTTGCTTGGCACCAAAGTTGTAACGGTGTTCTGCATAATGCAATCCGCAATACTCTGTATAAGTGAAATAGACATGAGATTAGCGTCACTACATGTTAAAAGATCGGAAAGATTTTTATTCTTAATATCATGAAGTAAATAATTAAAGTCAGTTTTTGAAGTAATTTTAGATATTTTGTTTGTATTTATTATTTAAGATAATTTAAGAATGATCATGTACCTAATGGTCTGTTATGGTAGTAGTGAGAACAGTGACGGAAGGAGTTATATTGTTTACTTTTAGGATTATGTGATCGAGACAATTATCATCTCGGGTAGGGAGCAAGTGACCTGGAAGCAAGCCATGTAATGCCAGCATATTAAGATATCCCAGTCTGTTTGTGCGTTTATATGTTGTTTCATTACTTTTGGGTATAATATTTATATTAATATCACCAGTTATAATAATATTGCTAGACGATTTAACAGTTTCCAAGTGATTATTTAAAGAGATTACTTAATAATAAAATAACAAACATATTTCATAATATTTTGGGGGTAATGCGTGGATTTTGATGTACAACGTACATGAATATAACTGGTAGTTAAACCATTCTACTTTTGAATATCTCCGGCGTATACCCACTCATGTACAAAAAATCCATTTGAAATAAAAAAATCAGCAAAATCATTTTATACCAAAGGAAGAGCTTCCGATGCTTATCAAAAAATCATTAAATTCATTTCGAAAGAGTTCAATTTCACTAAACTATAATAATAAATAAATAATAAATAACACCCAACAGTCACATACATAGTCCTGACCCCACACTAAGATCGAGTCTTGTGTCGTGGGTATCAGGAACTACGAGAGACTTTTCGGTCTCACAAACACCCAGACCCGGAAGAAATATTTGTGGGCCGCACATACATTTCTCTCGGTGCGGGGATCGAACCCGCGGCCTCTCGTTTCACAGGCGGCGTCTAACCAACTGCGCCACGGAGGCTGTCAAATTTCACTAAACTATAAACGATTTGCCTTAAAATCGCTCTCTTGTAAAATTACTTAAACATCAGTTGACTCATTATACTCAGGAGGTATCGATATGTTCCAAGAAAATTTAACGTAAGTAGCAAGCCTGGAGTGGCATTTCAGAGTCGATATGTACCATTTTGTTAAAGTAAAAGAAATGTTCCCTAGGATTCTTCACTTTTATATACTTGTGAGATACAAAAAGGACCAAAGTAACAATTATGATTATATCACGTAAATAATGTTAATATTGTTAATTAATCAAACAAATAAAAATACTACGTCAGGGGCGTGATGTCGGGGAATTAAACAATTATGGGTAAAAAGATTAGATACCAAACGAATAAAAGTAAACACCTTATCTAAGAATGAATTACTGTTTCTGGACGAGGCAATGTTCGCGCGGCTAATCCTCGTGGCGGCGGCGGCGTGCGGCGCGGCGGGCGACCACTACCACCCCGAGCAGCGCGGCGGGGCTCCGAGCCGCCTCACGCGCGTCGCCGAGACCACGGCGCAGTTCTGGGTGGACGACGCGCAGGCCGCCATCCGCGAGCGCGAGAGCAGGGGCGCGCGCCACGCCGCGGGGTACGCGCGCAACGTGGTCATGTTCCTGGGCGACGGCATGTCCGTGCCCACGCTGGCTGCCGCACGCACGCTGCTGGGACAGCGCCGCAACCAGACGGGCGAGGAGGCCGAACTCTCCTTCGAGCGGTTCCCCACCACTGGTTCTCTAACGTAATATATATCCGTCCAAAATCTTTTGTAACAAATGTTCACTCAATAATCCTCCAACTCCTCCAATTATTTACTTTGTGGCGGTTGCAATACGCCAACTTAGATATAGCTTTTAAAGCGGTTGTAATACGCCAACTTATATTTGGCTTTTAAAATAACACGCTTATTAGTTGTAATTTGAACATTATTTAAACACGCATTTCATTTTAAAATATGACTGCAGATGTTTAACCATAAAACATCTGCGAGTCGTTTTATTTAAGTAAGAATTTTTGTGTACCTTATTGTATAATATTAGTTAAAAAGATGCTGTTCTAAATTATTGTTTCCTAATTGTAATGACCCTCATGCCGGGGCAATAAAACTGTATTATTATAGTTAAGTTCTTTAGTGGCGGTAATCCTTTGCAACAAATTTATGTTTTTTAGACAATAGTACACATGTTTGGGTAAACCTTTCTGTTTGGACAATAGCCCAGATGTTTGGGCCGACCTTAATTTTTAGTTGAAAGGATAGACCCTATTTTATGGCTTAAATATATTTTCTGGAAGATTTATCCCCACCGATCCTCATTCGGGTAGTCCTATAAAAGGGTTTATTTGGATGAAAGAAGATAGTCTGCCATCTCTCGTCACGAGCACATCTCGCTCCGAGTCGCATAATTATAATTTTACTCTGTCTGTGAATGTATTAAGTGTTAATTTACAAAATATACAATAGTTAGTTCCTGGAAGTGAGTGCTTATTCTAATACCTACACTTATAACCACCAAACTTCATGATTATTTTCGTTGCGGGTTAAAGACGAGTTAGATATTCCTGGGGACTTGCCGAGCTTCAATGCTCGGTGTTATAGAAATGCGTGCCACTGTTCATCCTTGCTTACAGGAGTTGCAGTGGCGGGTGTGAGGGCGGGACAATCTCCAAATGTTCACTTAGACACCGCAGTGTGTCAACAAAGTTTGGTATAGAGGAAAACACAAATTACGATGCATTCTATTAATTGCACTGAGATAAATTAGAATTCCTTAGGCACAACCTCGATAGGCCACGGCTTCGTTCTGTTTCTGACATTGCCAAATATCAGAAGAGATGTCACGTTGACGATAATAATTCGATTACTTAGTTGGATGATAAGTTTTTTTTACTAATTAGATAATAAATGATTTTATTTCACGGCTTAGAGCATTTAAATTAACAATAAGAGACAGCGCGACGGTATGAAGACAGCGTTAAAGTGTTAGCCTATAATTGTTACAGACGTACTGTGTCAACGCGCAAATAGCCGATTCAGCGTGCTCGGCCACAGCGTATCTATGTGGTGTAAAAGCAAATCGAGGAACCGTCGGCGTGACTGCAGCCGTGCCGCGCCACGACTGCGACGCCTCGACCGACGCCGCGCGCAGGCTGCAGTCCATAGCCGAGTGGGCGCTGGCGGACGGCCGCGATGCCGGTACACATAACAACAATCATGTTATAATATATGTTTGATCTAAGATATTTCAACTACGAAAATAAATTGTATAAAGGTATCGTGACTACTACGCGTGTGACGCATGCGTCGCCGGCGGGCGTATTCGCTAAAGCTGCCAACAGAGGCTGGGAAAATGATGCGAGCGTAGTGGCCGCGGGCCACGACATCACGCGCTGCCCCGACATCGCGCACCAGCTGGTACACATGCACCCCGGGAACAAGTTCAAGGTCCGCACACCACAACACTAAAACTAACTCTGCTCTATAGTACAGCATTTAATTGTTTAATTTTTACCAAGGTTATCCTCGGAGGCGGGAGACGTGAGTTCCTACCAAATACTACTCGAGACGAGGAGGGCACGAGAGGAAGGAGGGAAGACGGTAGAAATTTAATAGATGAATGGCAAGCGGATAAGGCAGAACGTAATGTCAGTTATAAGTATATATGGCACAGGGAGGAGCTAGTTCAGCTAGCTTCCTCGCCGCCAGAGTATCTGCTCGGATTGTTTGAAGGAACACATTTGCGATACCACTTGGAGGGGGATCCAACATCGGAGCCGACGCTGGCCGAGCTCACTGAGGTGGCAATCCGGTCTCTGAGCCGCAACGAGCGCGGTTTCTTCTTGTTCGTGGAGGGCGGGCGCATCGACCACGCACATCACGACAACTACCCGCACCTGGCGCTCGACGAGACCATCGAGATGAGCGGGGCAGTGGCGCGCGCCGCCGAGCTGCTCAGCGAGGAGGACTCGCTGATCGTGGTTACCGCCGACCACGCGCACGTCATGGCGTTCAATGGATATTCACCGCGCGGCCAAGACATACTCGGTACTTCCGACAGTCGAGATAGCGACAACGTGCCCTACATGACTCTCTCTTACACAAACGGGCCGGGGTCTCGTGCGCAGCGCGATGGCGGTGTTCGCGTCGACGTCACTCAGGATAGCGACTTCCGTGAGTAGTATTCGTATTTTTCAGTCTGACTGATTGGGCTTGTGGGTACTCATGCGCGTTGTGTGTGTGCAGTTGCGCTGCGCTGGCGCGCGCACGTGGACTTCCCGCTGGAGTCGGAGACGCACGGCGGCGACGACGTGGCGGTGTTCGCGCGCGGGCCGCACCGCACCATGTTCTCGGGGCTGTACGAGCAGAGCCACTTGCCGCACCGTATGGCGTACGCCGCCTGCATCGGGCCCGGCCTGCACGCGTGCAGCGCCGCGCCTCAGCTGCGAGCCTCGCTGCTGGCGCCGCTGCTCCTCGCATTACTTGCTGCGTTGTTTCGATTCTAAAAGTTCTGTGATAAGCTTTTTATTTATGATGGTACAAAACAAGTTTGATGCTTCGTCTTGGTCATACTCGTATTTTAGGATGGTTAAGAAAATCGATCTATAATTATTGAATTTGGATATGACTATGTTAAATATTAAAATTATGATATATCGTTTTTGTGTGATTTTATATGAATCCCTATTGACAAAAAATAAACAACTAGTTGTCATTTTTTTTCCAATTTCATGATTTTGGCTCTACCTTATTGACCCAAAAATCTAGCATCCGATGTATCCTCTAGTGGTATCAGATCAGCAAGCTATGATAGATAAAATGTATACATATTCACATTAAACACTGGTTTTACACAATAGAAAATAATTTACGCCACGGTTTGCATTAAATGTTCATTAAATTTAATTTTAGTGTCAAAAACATATTAAGTTGAACAGAAGTCGCTAGGTGCAGGCTGCTCCCTATCCCTGGATTTTTTGTGGTGGTGGCAACACGGATTCAACGATGAAGGAAAGCATTGTGAGGAAACCTCAATTAAATCCAAAAAATACCATAGTGATAGTGAAAATAAATTTCACGTGGAGTAACAAAAGGTCTTTACCCAACATTATAGGCTATTAAAAAATAAAACAATATAAAAATATCGTACACAGATAAAAAATATGTACGAATGACAATCACAAATACCATTCATTAAAAAAAACACTTAATAAATACATTTATTAGAGATCACACAGTTATTGACACTCGATGTTCCTTTGACGTGCAGGCTCGTGTCCGGCGCCTAGGCGAGCGGGTACAGAGCGCGCAGCGCGAGCGCCAGCAGCGGCAGCGGCGCCAGCAGCGAGGCTCGCAGCTGAGGCGCGGCGCTGCACGCGTGCAGGCCGGGCCCGATGCAGGCGGCGTACGCCATGCGGTGCGGCAAGTGGCTCTGCTCGTACAGCCCGAGAACATGGTGTGGTGCGGCCCGCGCGCGAACACCGCCACGTCGTCGCCGCCGTGCGTCTCCGACTCCAGCGGGACGTCCACGTGCGCGCGCCAGCGCAGCGCACCTGCACACACACAACGCGCATGAGTACCCATTCCGCGAGCAAAGCAATTGGATTTGTGACTCAAGAATATTGTATAATAACGCTGAAACGTAGGAACACTACTCACGGAAGTTGCTGTCCTGGGTGGGGTCAAAACGCAAACCTCCGTCGCCATGAGCACGAAATCCTGGCCCATTGGTATAAGAGAGAGTCATGTAGGGCACATTGTTCTCGTCTCGGTCCCTCGAGGGACCGAGTATGTCTCGGCCGCGCTGCGAATATCCATTGAACGCCATGACGTGCGCGTGGTCGGCGGTGACCACGATCAGCGAGTCTTCCTCGCTGAGCAGCTCGGCGGCGCGCGCCACTGCCTCGCTCATCTCGATGGTCTCGTCGAGCGCCAGGTGCGGGTAGTTGTCGTGATGCGCGTGGTCGATGCGCCCGCCCTCCACGAACAAGAAGAAGCCGCGCTCGTTGCGGCTCAGAGACTGGATCGCAACCTCAGTGAGTTCAGCAAGAGTCGGTTCAGTCGTGTGGTCCGATTCGAGATTGTACTGCAGGTGATTATTTTCAAATAACCCGAGGAGGTAGTCTGGTGGTGAATGAAAGATGTCCATGAGTTGCGATCGGTTCCAAACGTAATTATAAGTCGCATTTCGAGCACGTTTATCGCTCTGCCACTCTTCGATGAGGTTGCGTCCGTCAGTCCTAGTGCCGTTAGAGCCCTCCTCGTCCACGGTGGTGGTGGTGATAAACTCTCTTCGTCCGCCCCCGAGTATCACCTGGAGGGCAAATATTTTGTCTAAAGGCACATACGGTACTAGTAAACAACATCTATTTTGGTGATGAATGAAAAGAATAACCTTGAACTGTCTGCCGGGGTGCATGTGTACGAGCTGGTGCGCGATATCAGGGCACTGGTCGGGGTCGTGTCCGGCCGCCTTGACGTTGGCGTCGCTCTCCCAGTGGCGGTCGGCGGCCTTGGCGAACACGCCGCCGGGCGACGCGTGCGTCACGCGCGTCGTGGTCACGATGCCTGCACATGCACTGCTACGGTGAGTGCTACGTAACACTGCGCTAGCTATTACCGGTCTTACAGCTGTGGCGTGGTTAGTGTGCAATTATAGCATTCTACTGATCAACTTTAGGTTCAGAACAGCATGGAAGTCTCGTGTGTACAAAACCGTTAAATTGTGAGCAATTACTAACATATTTATAGTTTATTTTTGTAACGGCCGGGTTCTCGACCTACAACAAGTAATAACTAAACACAGCCCTGAGCTCTCATAGCTTGCGACTTAATGACCAGCGCTTTCACTGCTTTGTGGCTTTACTACGCGACAAACTATACTATATTTGGATCATGGATGATTGATATTCTAATTTTTTTGGATTTCGCTGGTAGATGCGGGAATACCAAACACACTAAAAAAAATCAGCTTTATGATTTGCATTGAAATTTGTTTGTAAGTGTTCCTGCCTATTTGCTTGTACGTGTGCATGTATTATTATTCTTCTTCTAGTTATATAATAGATACTGTGCTGTTATTGTTTCAAACATAATAAATAAATAGATTAAGTGATAAATGACAGTAGTGTATGGTCGGTACGTGGTCGCGATATGCTGCCGGTGGGGTGTGCGTGTGACGTGGTGTGTCGTGCAGTGCGAGCGATACCGACCGGCGTCGCGGCCGTCCGCCAGCGCCCACTCGGCGATGGAGGCGACGCGGCGCGCGGGCTCCAGCGACGCGGCGCAGTCGTACCGAGGCACGGCCGCGCTCACGCCCTGGTTCGCTTTCACGCCGCACAGGTACGCCGTCGCGGAGCACGCCGAGTCCGCCACTTGCGAGTTCACGCAGTACGTCTACAAGAAAACCGCGCACCGCCCTCACCCATGAGAACACTTTTCAAACATACCTAGTTCTCTTTGAAATCGGAATTTATACCTTAGACAGTCCGACAGTGGGGAACTCCTCGAAGGCGAGGCGCGCCTCCTCGCCAGTCTGGCCGCGGCGCTGTCCCAGCAGCGTGCGCGCGGCGGTCAGCGTGGGCACGGACATGCCGTCGCCCAGGAACATGACCACGTTGCGCGCATGCGCGGTGGGCGCGGCGGCGGCGAGGCGCGCGGCGAGCCCGGCCTGTGCGTCCTGCACCCAGTGCTGCGCGTCCGCCTCGGCGAGGTTCCTGAGCTCGGCGCGCTGGGGGCCCGCGGCGGGGTGGTAGCGGTCGGCGGCCGCGCTCGCCGCCAGCGCCAGCATGAGCACGAGATGAACCATGTCGTTGACGCTATGCTGCCATCTCAGACGAACGCAATACTTTTATAATTTGATTACTATCTTATCTAGGGGCAATTGGTGTGTTTTTTACTGTGGTGCTATAAAACCCGGCCTAATTTGATTGTCACGCCACGACCACGCTGTAGTATATTTCCTTTGCTTTATCCACGGCTTTGATTGTTCATTATGATGACTCGGAGTCTTTCGCTGTCGTATGATTGGTCGACTCAAACTCAAGCACGTATTTAATGATCCACATATCTATTGAATTGGCGTGTGATGTTATAAGATGTCTACGCGGTAATTCTGAACCCTGAATACCGAATTGAATTCCGGCAGATACTAGTGTGAGAAGTCATACATGACACAAACGACCTGACGTTACTAATTGGGCTTTCTTTGTTTTTGCGTCTACATCAGTATTTCATTAACTATTCGAAAGAATACATTTTCACTCAATTGAATTCCATACTTAATTCGTTTTTTTTATTCATTAGGTAGGACCATGAGGAAAGGGGTGACAGTCGAGCTGTCGCTTCACGCCGATTTTCTGTGACACGGGGATTCCGCCCCGAATGAGTCTGTCTGTCTGTAATTACAAAACGCTATTGTATCTGTCGTCTGTAGATAGTTTTAGTGAAACTGCACTGCACTCTGCACTTCCTTTCAGTTGCAGTATAGTCAGTTACAGTGAAAGTGTATAAATATGTACGTTAATCTTATCAGCGAATACTAATCTCACGTGCGACTCATACACCGCTTTCAGGTTATCTTTTTATACAATATTATGACTGGCTACCTAATTGGCTTAATCTTGTTGAGAAACATATTTTATTGTATTGTAATATACATATTGTGACGCGGCATAAATTGGTTGACTGTCTCTCTACGTTGATATTATGTGACTCATTGGTACCATTCGAGACGAGCCTGCTTCTTAATAAATAAATCCTTACTATTATATAGGTGATAGTTTGTGTGTACTATTTCACGGTAATAGGGGCTCAACAAATTTTGATGGAATTTGGTAAAATGATAGTGACACTCTGTATTAAAGCATTAGCAACTCTTTATCCCAAAAAAATATTGTTTACCCGTAGGATGATTCAGCAAATAATAATAAATATTTGGTACTCTTTCCAATTCGAATGGGTGGCACGGGATAGCAGAGGACAAGATTGCATGCTTTTCATAATGGGGCTGAATGAGACGGGACATAAACCGGATATAACGCGACGGCAAATATAGTCGCCGGAGCGCAAAGAATATACGTATAGTTAGTACGCGAAATAATATGTTGTTTATGTGAACTGGACTCAAACACTATCTGCACTCGGGAGAAGGCGGGACTGACCACTAGTAAATAAATAAATAACACTTAACAGTCTCGTTCTTAGTCATGACCAATCACTGAAATCGAGTCTTGTGTCGTGCTTATCAGGAACTACGAGAGATATTTCTGTCTCACAAACACCCAGACCCGCGAGAAATATTTGCGGGCGGCACAAACACTTCTCTCGGTGCGGAGATCGAACCCGCGTCTTCTCGTTTCACAGGCGGTGTCAAATCGCCTGCACCACGGAAGCTGTTAATGTTGAGTCGTGACCGATAATAACGATGCTCTACCACTTATTAGTCCTAGTTCATGTTGCTAGCTTGTGGAACTGGCTGCCAGCTGAACTTACCAAACCTTATTGTATATTAGTATTGTGAGAACACATTGTTGTGCCTCATTATTATTTTTGTATCCTAATATTTTATATTTATTTTTAATTTAATTTAATTTTGAACCTTCGAGCCGGATCGCTGCTTGGATGGTTGCACTTAAAAATAAGGAAAGATTTAAAAGATATTCATGGTATGCAGGTCTTAAAGCCAGTTTTACAGCATAGATAAAATGCGTGGTAATATTTTTCACGACATAATTTTATATCATTTCAGTGCAAGGGAGTTGATATTTTTATTTTACAATTTTAGGAAAGCTTACAGACTAATTACCTACAGACATAAATATTTAAATCTTAAGTGTGTTACAAATTTGCCGATAACAAGCTTCCACATATACAGTATCTACATAATGTAATGTGCACCGATTTTTAAATGCTAGCTAATATAAGTTATTTTAATTTAAGGAATGAACTACTTTTTCTATGACACATATAGAGATATTAATTTAATTATTGACAAAGAAAAGAAAACAAAACAAAAGTAACAATCAAACATTACAATATAATATAATGTTTAAATATACATTTTGAGCTTCACAAGGTGTACTTTTTGACCTTCCATTATTAAGTTTCAAAAAACATATTGCTCATTTTGCGTTTTACTACCGATGTACTAGTGCAAAACAAATCAAAATCTAAATGGCATGAAACCTCATTAAATTTACTGGCACTACGTAACAAAAAAGCATTGCGTCTATAATTGGTAGTTGCAAATGGTACGGACAATAATGACCGTTGTCTCAGCGTAGCTGAATGAGCACGGATAAATATCCCACTCAAAAGCTGTTCACAGTCAATGCTACCATTAGCAATGTTCACCAAATAACATATGTCATTAATGTCGCGTCGCAAGTATAATGGTAAGAAATGATACTTTTTACAGCGATGAATATAATCATTAGAGACCTGTCTAGCCCTGAAGTCCAAATAGTGTAAAAAATTCTTTTGTATGGCCTCGATACGGGATTTATAAATCTCATACCGAGGGTTCCACACCTGCGATGCATACTCTAAGTGGCTGCGTACGAAAGAACAATACAGTATTTTAATACATTTAAGTGAATTGAATTCTGATGAAACTCTAATTAAAAATCCTAATGCTTTAGATGCTTTATTAACAATTCTATCTATATGTTTGTCAAATATGAGTTTGTGGTCGTGAATAATGCCCAAATCACATATTTCATTAACTCGATTAATTTCGATGTTATCAATTGTGTAAGAAAAATTACGTATATTATTATTTTTTCTGGAAAAGCTTATTTGGTAACATTTAGATACATTTAAATTCAGTTTGTTATTAGTACAATAAGTAACGAATCTATTTAAATCATCCTGGAGGAGGTAAGCGTCAGAGTTATCATTAATTAGTTTTATTATCTTTAAATCATCAGCATATAATAATATGGAACAATATTTGAAACATTCGACAACATCAGCAATAAATATCGTAAATAATAATGGACCCAAATTGATCCCTGAGGCACTCCAAATGGGACTACCTTCCACTTAGAGACGAACCCTTTAACAACCACTGCTTGGGTGCGGTTGTCAACATAAGATGCAAACCAACGATACAGATCGCCATGTATACCTGCTAACAGCAACTTTTGCAACAATATTTGATGATCAATGCGATCAAAACACTTCTTGTAATCGGTATATACTACGTCTACTTGAGCACCCTGTTCCATTCCTTCAGTGATAATATCATTTGAGAGCAAAAGATTTGAGGTTGATATCAGGTGTAATTGAATACCGACAATGGAACTTGTCGGAGCAGTTAGTGGCATCCGGCGTGTGAGTCATCTCCACAACGAGATGTTCAAGGGTGAGTAGAGTGCTTGTTATCGAGTTATCTGTGACATTGACTGTTATGTTATCGACTGTCAGTGTCAGATAAACTGAGAGATTTTATCTCTTATTGGACGCGCAGTGGGAGTAGTCCTCGGCGGAGTTCAGTCAGCCGCGTTGACTCTAAGCGAGATGCTTTGTGTATGGCGCGCACTGTTGGTGGCGACCTTGGCGGTGGCGGTGTGTGCTACCCCACATGGTACAGAGCTGCTCCCTCACGTTCACGAGTCATGGTCACGATGGGTGCTAGTAGTGGCTATTGGATCGAGTACGTTGTGTTGCAGAGCGCGACGAGTACCACACGGCGGCGCGGTCGCTGCCCACCACCAGGTCGCTGCGCAACGAGGCGGAACTCGACGAGCAATACTGGCGGGATGACGCGCAGGCGGCGCTGCCGGAGCGGGCGCGCGTCTCTCACAGCGACGGCGGCGTAGCGCGCAACGTGGTCATGTTCCTGGGCGACGGTATGTCCGTGCCTACGCTGGCCGCCGCGCGCACGCTGCTGGGACAGCGCCGCAACCGCACCGGCGAGGAGACACAACTCGAATTTGAAAAGTTCCCTACCGTCGGACTCTCCAAGGTAGCCCACCAGTCTCTGTGTACACTACAGTGTTATTCGAAATAACTCACGCGGCTAAAGCCCGCTATCTACTTGACGCAGCTCAAATTCACTAGCAGGATGTTTGGGTTTGTGTGCAGACGTACTGCGTGAACGCGCAGACGGCGGACTCGGCGTGCAGCGCGAGCGCTTACCTGTGCGGCGCCAAGGCGAACATCGGCACTATCGGCGTGTCGGCGCGGGTAGCGCGCGCGCAATGCGAACCCAGCGAGCCTGTCCACCACCTGTACTCCATCGCTGCATGGGCGCTCGCCGACGGCCGGGACGCAGGTAGCGCGCACACTACCGTCGCGACGCGTTCATAAAAATAATATATATTTGTACATAAAAGATATCAATGTATATGCAAGTGTACACCAAATTATGTTGTGGTTTAGTTTGTGTGTGTATGTGCCGTACACATGGTGTGGTTGTGTCCCAGGCCTGGTGACGACAACGCGCGTGACGCACGCTTCGCCGGCCGGCGTGTACGCGCACACGGCCGAGCGCGGCTGGGAGAGCGACGCCGACGTAGCGGCACAGTGCGCCAACGCTGACGCGCCGCCCGACATCGCCTACCAGCTGGTACACGCGTTACCCGGCGCCAACCTCAAGGTGAGCTCAGCATCCTTGCACCCCGCCACCGCGCACTCTACCCGCTCTGCCGCCACCGATGCTACGTAAATGTATCTCTGCGCAGGTCGTGCTAGGAGGAGGCAGGCGAGAGTTTCTGCCCAATACTACGGTAGATGAAGAAGGCACGTTCGGCCGCAGGCTGGACGGCCGCAACCTCATCGAGGATTGGCAGCGGGACAAAATGGAGCGGAACGTGAGCTACCAGTACGTGTGGAACAGGGAGCAGCTACTGCTCGCGTCGGCGTCGCCGCCGGACTACTTGCTCGGGTTGTTCGAGGGGAGCCACATGCAGTACCACATGGAAGCCGACGCCACCACGGAGCCCACGCTCGCGGAGCTCACCGAGGCCGCAATCAAGTCACTAAGTCGCAATCCCAAAGGATTCTTTTTGTTCGTGGAGGGCGGGCGTATAGACCACGCGCACCACGAGAACTTGGCGCACATGGCCCTGGACGAGACGATAGAGATGAGCGCGGCGGTGGCGCGCGCCGCCGAGCTGCTGGACGAACGCGACTCGCTAATAGTTGTGACGTCAGACCATGCGCACGTGATGTCCATCAGCGGGTACACGCACCGCGGCGGCGACATCCTCGGGCCCTCGGACGACCTGGGCGACGACGGCGTGCCTTATACCACACTGGCGTACAGCAACGGGCCCGGCTATCGCCGCCCTCTCCCCGACGGCACCAGGCCCGACCCCACTGACGGCGATTACCGTAAGTTTACATGCCGACATGTTCTTTTTAAACAATAATAGAGGCGGGGGCGCCGATCCATGTAACGTGTTCTGTGTGCAGACACCTCGAGTTACGCGTTCCCGGCGGCAGTCCCGCTGGAGTCGGAGACGCACGGCGGCGACGACGTGGCGGTGTTCGCGCGCGGGCCGCACCACGCCATGTTCTCGGGGCTGTACGAGCAGAGCCACTTGCCGCACCGCATGGCGTACGCCGCCTGCATCGGGCCCGGCCTGCACGCGTGCAGCGCCGCGCCTCAGCTGCGAGCCTCGCTGCTGGCGCCGCTGCCGCTGCTGGCGCTCGCGCTGCGCGCTCTGTACCCGCTCGCCTAGTCGCCAGACACGAGCCTGCGCGTCAAAGGAACTTCGAAAGATATAAGTAGGAATAAATTTTAATGAAAATTTGTTAATAAAACTTGTATACATATTAAACTGTTGTGTGAGTGTAATAAATAAGACGAAACAATTACACATATACTATGTTTATGTTTTGTTTCATTAGTATTACATTTATTTTGATAAGTAGTTCACATACTACTTATCAAAATTAATAGATGATTTTGCAGCTATGAAAGTGATAAGCTACGACAGCGGAGAGCGGAAGTGGGCAGTCGCCGGCTGCACGCTGCGCTGGACTTCCTACTCTCGGTGTTGGTGTTTACTTATGAAGGATTTCATATTTTCTTTATTTTAATCAATAGTACAAAATATACATTTATTGTTGTGCGTTAGCAGTTCACAACAGAGATCAAGTCCCAGGAACAGAGCAATGATATTATATCTTGGGAGTAGGAATGCGATGTGTTGGAATTATGAACTGTTCACATGATAACGGTACATTTAGCAAGAGTGAGGTGCAGATGTGAGGCGTCAGTCGCGGCGCCGGCGGTCACCTCGCGCGCATCAGTATTCATTAAAAGCGCAATTAGTGAAGTGCAGGCGTGCGGCGCGCCGCCGCGCCGTGCCGCTCACTCACAAAGTGAAACATTACGAAAATGTCATTCGTCAAAATTTCCCCGAAGACTGTCGTCCGGGAGCGAGCGGGCTGGCGCCCCCGCCCCGCGGCTCGCGGCTCGCGCCGGGAGGTCGCCGCCGCTCCGGCAGTCCCGGCGAGGAGCGAGCGCAGTGAGGGCGCGCCGGCAGCTGCACGGCCGCGGCTCGCGGGAACTTGGCGCGGTACTGGTGCGATGTGCGTGGCGAGTGAGTGCGGGCGGCGCGCGCGCTGACTGCGAGTCGCTCTCGTTGTGCCGACCGCTAGGGAGCGCTCTTTTCGCCTTCAGTACGCTTAGGTAAATGTTAAGCAGCATAATAGAGCGTTAAGAAGTTTATCGGATGGAGGTATTTAATGAAAAGTGTCGGTAGAGTCGGAGGGCGGCGTGTACTCGCTCGTTACTCGCAGTGAGTGTGTTTCGATCACAACAGAAGCCTGGAGCTGGTGTTTGCGTGCAGTGCAGAGTCGGTGTGAGTGCCAGTAAGAGTGGTGCGTGCGATGCGCGGGTGTCGCGCGTGTGACACGCTGCGCCAGCTCCGAGACATTAGCTGCGGAACAGGCGCGACACTTCGGACGCATTCCAATCACAAACTTAGAACAAAACACACAACTAGTGTTTACTTGCATAACTTTATCACCATAATTATTTATAATATCTTGATGCGTGTAGGTAAGTAATTAAATAAAATAACACGCGTGTGCTTCTTTACTGAGTGCGATACGTGAGAAGAGACTCTACATAATATACATAGTGTTTGGGTCATATTCTAACTTTTGTAAATAGATACGCTATTAACACAAGTTAGAAAATCTCCCATATTTCTAATATTGGGTATTTTATATCTAGATATAGATTACTCTAGTTTATTGAATGCATTTTGCACGCCACTTATTTTAGTTGTAAGTAATGGCAATAATTATAGGCTGGTAAAGGTTTTACCAGTACCGCGGCACTGTGTCACCGACTCTCTCACGTCACGCGTGTGATTATTTTTCTATGATGGATGGAAAATGAAATATGTATCTTTATTTAGTCAGAGAAAATAAATATAATTTGCGATCGGAAAGAGTTGAAATAAAGTAGTTGCAGCGGAAGAGCCTTTTTCCGGTTTGTTATAGTTACACTCTGCATATGCCATCAGTCTGACCATCAATGAATCAAAATTGGTGAATGAGGTCATCGGAGAGCACTGAGCTGGTGGTAGTGACCACACAGGGGCGTCGTGCACCGCGCTCAGAATGTTTATACTTATATTCGGTTTGGAGTAGCGTGCAACAATGTGTCCACAGCGAAAGTTAGGCATGTCCCGGCTGTGGATACTATAGTTGGGCTGCACTGCATTGCTGCGGACTGCTGTTTCTTTGTGGTGGCGGGCGCATAGAGCCCAATACAATATCTTGTGTACTACTACTGAGATACGTAAAATCTCATAATTTTAGATAGCCCTGTACAGTTTAAATGGTTTTAACGTTGAGATGAACATAACAGCCTTTTTTGTAACATAAGCAGGATGCATGTCGAGCGTCGCCGTGTCCTTTACGTGAATCAGACTAACAGGGCCTTTACGAATAAATATATGGATTGTTGAAAAGGAATTAGCTTATATTAGTGGTATCGTTTAACGACAAGGTGTCATACTCAAACTGTTCGATATAATACGTGGCGGTTCTCCGGTTGGTTAGACGCTGACTGTGAACCTGCTCTGACCTGGGAGGGTTGACCCCTGCATCACAACTAGTTTCTAGGTTTTTTGAATACCCAAAATCTCACGTGGTTTCTAATATCTCCGATACAAAACATAGGTGTTAGTTGAGTTGTGAATGGTTGGGTGTATTTTTAATGATAGTTATTGCTTAAAGATGATATCTTAAACTTCGACCGCCACCACTTGGTAGATAATGACCTCACCGTAGTACAGTATGAATGGGCTATAGGTGTGTGCGAGCGCAGTCGCTAGCATGGAGCGTAGTGCAAGAGATGTGAGCACACACGGCCGCGCCGCTCCGGGCGACGCGACTCGGGACGAGACTAGTGTCTTCAATAGTTAATGCATGTGAGACAGCAGGCGCCGACTTAAAGTTCAAACAGAGACCATACTTGTGAATGTTACACAAAACGACCTCACCCCTCAGGTGATATTTAAACGACAATTTAATTATTTTTGGTTTTATAATTGTTTCTGGATACATAGTACGGTAGTAATTCTTTAAACTCAGTTTTTCTTGTAGATTTTAAATATAACTATTTAAATAATACCATTAGTTCAAAACGTTAACCATAACGATTTAAAGTATTTTTTTAATACAGCGTCATAGTACTGCACCGCACCTCGCGGTATAACTCACCTCATTTTAAACTATAAATAATAATAAAATAACTCACTAGAAGGGCTTGTAAAGGATATGCACAAGTACAGGCTGCCACTGTACCATATATTGTAGATTTCTCGGTTATTGTTATTGGTAAGCTGTTAATGAATTACGGTCAATTAAGGTCCTTCAAAATATTTACAAAACACAAAAAAAAAAAAAACTCGTGTATCAAATGATAAGGTACAAGTTATTGGGTGGTCAGCTAGTGAACGAAACTAAATATAATGCTCGAATAGTTTACATCAGCGTTCTAAATGATCTTCATAATAAATTCACTTGTTCCACGATCACTTTAAAGTAAAGTGAAACACACTTGTACTAACTCTAAATTATTTGTCCGACTGTGACGAGTTGCATTACTAGAGTATACCGATACCCTGATCGTTAATTATCTTCTGATCCTGATCCTCAATGCACCCTGCATGGCATTTTTCGCCTTTTAACTTTAAAATGTTACTTTAGATTTGACTTATCGATATATTTAATTTATACCAATAAAAATAAAATATATTGAATTTAAACTAAATTTTAATTTAGTTATGAGATTTATTAGTAATAGAACTTCACAGAAATGTTACGTTGTACCGACCGTGTCCGATTGTTACTTCAAAGATTTGCACACTTAATTCCGAGGCACAGAGTCGTTGATCGTATCATATCTTATCAAAACATAGAGGGGTGTTCCATACACGTTTGTAGAAAGGATCTGTGAATAGTCATTATTACCACTCAATAACTGTGCTGTGCCAACATATCGTACACACTTCTTAGATTTAATTAAGCGCGGTGTGTGGAGCATTATTATTCTACACTGATAACAGATAACATTGATTTTGATGAAATATAGAAGTTACACAATATTCAAATTAATCTAGAAATATATTTAAGAAACAATTTCGTTATATTGCCTTTTATGTAAATAACAATCAAATAAAACAAAATACTAAAAAAATTAAAGTGGTCACACTGTTATATGATAAATCAATTGTAGTGTAGTGGTTCTTATACTAACAAACACTTTTTGGTCCAAAGATAGCTTGTTTTTCGGTGTTCCTTGATGTAGGTTTCCAAAGCTACAGTACGACGTAATCGGCTGGCTTGGGATAATACCGCTGTTCAATAAAAAACCTACGTGTATATAATAGTTTCCAACATACCACCCAAATAGCGAACACCGTATCCAACAGAAAATAAGATTCTTCTTACTGATCATGGTTCAGGTTAAAACTGTATTTGTGCATCATTATATTATAGTTATTAAATTAATTCTTTTAACTATACTTTTCCGTCTTACCTCCGATCCTTTACACTTTAGACTACCCTCTGATCTTTTCTTATATCCATTCAATGCATAAATTAAAATTATATACAGAGATAGATGCGCAACTCTACTTTTTTTATTTTCCGACGTGATTTCGCCGTCATAGGGCGCGCTGGGCAAACGCGCGAAATTTCATATTTAGTTATTCCAATATTTAAAAACGTGTATCTTTCGTAACCTCTTGTGATTTTAACTAATATCTAGTTGAAATTGTTTTTAGTATCAAGAAAGTTGATAATATCAACATACAAAACATATTTCTTGGTTTACTGGTACACTTCCGCCATTTAACAATTAGGTTGTAACTAATTACAAGACAATTTCGCGTTCTCGCCAGAGCGTGGCACTAGGATCGAAATAATTGTTTTCAATATTTTTCATGTACGAAGTCGCATCCCCATGATTTAATGATTACCTTTGAGCGATAAGACCGCCAATTGTACTTTTGTTGTATGTGATTTCTCATTGTATATTTTTTATGTGCAAATAAAATAAATAAATATTCGGTTACGGATATGTCTGCATAAAAGTGTTATTCGAGGACATATTCTTTTATGAAACTTAACATTCGGTGTATTATAATTTTGGTATGCAAGCATAACAACCACCGAAAATGGGAACATGTTATTTTACAAGCATTAGTGTGTCTCTGTGTGTGAGTGTATTGGTATCGAGCCCGCGGCGTGTGGTATGACAGGCGTCAATTTATGTTTGATTATAATCTAATTTGGCCATAGACGTAGTATCAAAATAGACTTGACATGCATTTGACATATATAGTCCATCTCACTTAGACTTATGCATAAACCATAAAGAATGAAAGTGACAAAACACAATTTGTGGTCGTTGTCATAGTTTCACATAATTTTGTAGGGAACACTTTGTGTTACCCAAACACATAGGACGTGCGGTTTGTTATAAACTTAAATTACTGAGTATTTTACGAATATTTTCGGTCAAAAATGTATGTAAAAGAGTGTTGAAACTGATTATAAGACAAAAGGTATGGTGTGCTGCTTTATTATTGGCTGTGATACTCGATCTAAACGATAATATGAAAATATAACCTCTCACTGGTAAGTGCATTTTATTTAGTATATTGGTAAAAATAAATGTAGACGTTCATTATTACTAACATCTGCAATTGGTATTTCATAGAATACATTGAAAAATTAGGTCAGGGATGCTCCTATCTAGTGGTCATGGCCTGTCCTAGAATAGGTGCTACGAGTACGCGACCTCGGCCCCCGAGCTACTGCAGTCACTACAAACATACCCTTCCATGACTGCAGTATCCACTCCTACAGGCCATACTTTCCTTTCCCATTATATCCTCTACCCACAAACCCTATTTCCTTTCCACCGTTGATGATGGGCAGCAGCGTCATCAGCGCGAGTCCTCTTCTGCGCTCGCCAACCCGCCTGCCAAGCGTGGCGAGTATTGGCAATAATCCCCCTAATGTCGACACAAAAATTGACCAGGCCCCCAGTCCCCGGCAGCCCCACTATTCCTGGCGATGGTAGCAGCCATGGTTACGGTGGGGCAGGGGGTGCTAAGAATCCCCGGGTTGGCCCCGGCTACCACCCCCGACGACGACTGGCCCTGGTAACACACAACATACGCACTTTGAGGACAGACGAGAAAATTGTCAAACTGGAAGAAGAATTGAGCGGGTTACACTGGGATATTCTGGGGTTATCGGAAGTCCGAAGAATCGGGGAGGATACGATAACCCTGAAGTCTGGTAACCTGCTCTTCTACCGGGGGGACGACCAACAGTCCCGAGGAGGTGTCGGATTTCTCGTCCACAGGTCTCTCATCAACAACATCGTATCCATCGAAAGTGTGTCGAGCAGGGTAGTATACCTTATACTCAGAATATCAAAAAGATATTCGTTGAAGGTCATACAGGTATACGCGCCGACCTCGACACACCCAGATGAAGAAGTAGAGGAGATGTATGAGGACATAAGTCGGGCCATACATACTTCCAAAACCTACTTCAATGTTGTTATGGAGGACTTCAACGCAAAGTTGGGCAAGAGAAGCGATGCAGAGTTGAAAGTGGGGCAATTTGGACATGGGCAACGGAACCTCAGGGGTCAGAGGCTGGCCGACTTTCTGGAAAAAGAGGGACTCTTCGCGATGAACTCTTTTTTCCAGAAGCCGCTTCACAGGAAATGGACCTGGCTGAGTCCTGACGGTTCTACGAGAAATGAGATAGATTTCATCTTGACGACGAATAGACGGATGTTCAGTGATGTCTCTGTGATCAACACGGTGAAAACCGGAAGTGATCACCGAATGGTTAGGGACACATTGAACACCAACGTCCAATTAGAAAGGCGTCGCTTGATGAAGTCTACGCTCCGACCTACTCGCGCCCATATCCAAAACCCCGAGAGCTTTCAACTCGAGCTGACAAATCGCTTTGATTGTCTAGGAGAAAACCTTGCAGTGGACGAGCTAAACAGCGGTTTGGTAGAAGCTGTCCATACGGTGGGATCTAAGTATTTTAGACCTCGCCGTAGAGATAGACCACAAAAACTCTCGATCCACACTCTTGACCTCATGGCCGAACGTCGATCTTTGACGCTGCAGTCTTCCGTTGACGCCGAAACATATCAGCGGCTCAATAGACGGATCTGGAAGTCCTTGCGACACGATGTTCGTGCTCACAATACTGTGAGCATTAAGGAGACAATTGAGCGGAACGGAGGCTCCAAAGTGTTTGCAAGAGACTTGTCTATTGGGCAAAGCCAGTTGTCTAGGCTGAAAACGGACGAAGGCCGCGTGGTATCGACGAGGGCAGAGGTATTAAGAGAGATCGAGAGGTTCTACGGACAGCTTTACACCTCGGTTGCCAAACCTACTGTTAGCTCGGCCGAAGACCCGAGAGCCGAGTTGATCCGACACTTTAGCGATGATATCCCGGACATCAGCCTGTGTGAGATTGAGATGGCCCTCAAACAACTTAAAAACAACAAGGCGCCGGGTGAGGATGGAATCACTTCAGAGCTTCTGAAAGCGGGCGGAATGCCGATACTGAAAGTCCTTCAGAAGCTCTTCAATTCCGTTCTCCTCGAGGGCTCAACGCCAGAGGCATGGAGCAGGAGCGTGGTGGTACTGTTCTTCAAAAAAGGTGATAACACTTTGCTGAAGAACTACAGGCCCATCTCGCTCCTGAGCCATGTCTATAAGTTGTTTTCAAGGGTCATCACAAATCGTCTCGAAGGCAGGTTTGATGACTTCCAGCCTCCCGAACAAGCCGGTTTCCGAAAAGGCTTTAGTACCATAGACCATATTCATACGCTACGGCAGGTTATACAAAAAACCGAGGAGTATAACTTGCCGCTTTGTTTAGCGTTTGTGGACTATGAGAAAGCCTTTGATTCGATCGAGACCTGGGCAGTGCTACAGTCTCTTCAGCGGTGCCACATAGACTGTCGGTACATCGAAGTGCTGAGGTGTATATACAACAACGCCACCATGTCGGTCCGAGTACAAGATCAAAGCACGAAGGCTATTCCACTACAGGGAGATGTCATATCTCCGAAACTCTTCACTGCCGCGCTGGAAAATGCCTTCAAGCTCTTGCAGTGGAAAGGATTCGGCATCAACATCAACGGCGAGTATATTACTCACCTTCGATTTGCCGACGATATTGTAGTCTTGGCAGAATCGCTGGAAGACCTTAGCACTATGCTCGAAGACCTTAATCGAGTCTCCCAACAGGTGGGTCTTAAAATGAACATGGATAAAACGAAGATCATGTCGAATATCCATGTTGTGCCCACCCCCATTGGAGTTGGGGGCTCGACTCTCGAAGTTGTAGACGAATATGTCTATTTAGGACAAGTGGTCCGGTTAGGCAGGTCCAACTTCGAGAGAGAGGTCAATCGTCGAATCCAACTCGGTTGGGCAGCGTTCGGGAAACTTCGCGACGTCTTCTCGTCCAAAATACCTCAGTGCCTAAAATCGAAAGTCTTTGATAGTTGTTACCAGTGATGACATACGGCACCGAGACGTGGCCTCTCACTGTGGGCCTTATTAGGAAGCTCAAAGTCACTCAACGAGCCATGGAGCGGGCTATGCTCGGAGTTTCCCTACGAGATCGAATCAGAAATGAGGAGATCCGTAGGAGAACCAAGGTTACCGACATAGCCCATAGGATTGGCAAGTTGAAGTGGCAATGGGCCGGGCACATAGCTCGTAGAACCGATGGCCGTTGGGGCCGAAAGGTTCTCGAGTGGAGGCCACGTACAGGCAAGCGAAATGTCGGACGCCCGCCTACAAGGTGGACGGACGATCTGACTAAGGTCGCAGGAAGTCGCTGGATGCAGGCCGCTAACAACAGGTCATTGTGGAGATCCTTGGGGGAGGCCTATGTTCAGCAGTGGACTTCCTGTGGCTGATATGATGATTGAAAAATAGGATTATATTTGCATAAAAAATACGTATTTTAAAAGTATTATCCGACCAAATTATCATGACTTTGTTTATAATGACAATCTGTATACTACTCGAAGAGGACGCCATTTTGTACATGATTTTAAATTAGTTGGATTATATTATGTTTCGGGATACCAGCTTATAACAATTTGCATTTCCTGGTTTTATGGTAAATTAAACCATCATTCATTTTATTTCAGCTTTTCAAAAGGTTTACCTTCGTGTGTTTTGTGGATCAAATTAATAGGATGTGACGGAAAATTAGACAGCTGGGTAAACACACTCGTTCAAAAATTGCATTCAGAAGACTAAGCATATTATAATTTTCTTAAAACCGTTTTCTCTCCCGCCACTCGAAATAAAGGTAAACTATAATCTATTTAATCTAAATAATAAAAATCCAGAGTATTCATCCTTGAGACGAAAATGAATGAAACCTCTTCTATAATCAGTCTCCCGGCAGCCTGTCTTCATAAATTGTCCTCCTGTGTATTAAGTGAAGCTACAACATGCATAATCTATAAATTATACAATATAGTTTCGAATTCAGTTAAGTTGTATTTTTCAAATTTGAAGTCTGTATTCGAAAAAATTACAAAAATGCACCCAATCCACCAAGCTTAATACTTCTTTATTTTTTATTTATTTTATTTTGGACACAAACAGTCGTGTTCATCAACAAAAACAAAGATTTTATGTTTACAACTTAAAGTCAATGCAATAAATACCCAATCCACACACGCCTTGACCCGAGGCGTCACGTTACCTTACGTTATTTCAATTTATATTTTGTTCTGCACATATTAATTACATATATTTTATTCTTTCAATAATTAGATTTAATTTTTACAGATGACCGAATCTGAAACTGTGGGGAATAACAAAGAGTGCTGAAAGGACACATGAGCCTGATATGGATGAAAACAAAAAGTGCATTATTGTATTTTTGAAAAATCAATATTCCAGGAAAAAAAAGCCAGATGATTAAAAAAAACCAAAAAAAAATTGTTGCCTGTAAAGTCGGTTTTACGGGCGAAGATTTTACGTGACAACGTCTTTTTCTCGGTAGAATATTTATTGATATGAATATAATTAAATTGCACAATAGGAACAAGGAATTGAATGAAAATAAGAATTGCACAAATTTTAACTATAGAAATATATTTTGTTTACTAAAACATTGTACATGTAATGACGAATCTAAGCACTCCATATTTTCACTACAGACACAGCTGACGATACTTTAACCACACGTGTGAACTTGTATTGTGACGCTTTCTTGTTTTTCCAACGCCAAGAACGTTCGAGAAAGACAAAGACAGAGACACAAGCATGCGCCGATTCAATGCGCCTAATTCTCTAGTGCTGCGCGCGCGGCAGACCGATCATAGTTGAGTGGGAGAGAGACGCAAGGCATTCGGCGGGCCTCTCTCTCGTTCGGTGACTCATCGTAACGTTACCGGGCGTTACACTTTTTCATAAGTGACTCCCAGCCGCAACCTAATTTAAGACGTTGTCACGTCAATAAATTTTTTGGAGGTAAAATATTTTTTTTGGGGGGGTAATTTTTTGCGTAATTTGGGATTTCTGGCGGGGATCAATTTGTAGCCCTCACCAAGACGGTTCCGAGGATACCAAACTCGGTGGGTCTACGACCTATGTTGGCCGAGATAGGATTGGGGGGGTGAGGTAAATTTTCGGGGTGGGGGTAGGGGAGGGGGGGGGGTAGGTTTCGTGGGGAGGCTAATAGGCACTATTTCGGAATAAGGGTGGGGGAAGGCAGGGGGGGGGCTATGGGACAATTTTGGAAAAAGTGGGTGAAACTGAAAAATAATTCTCTAGTGCTGCGCGCGCACCGTTACGTTACCGGGCGTTACACTTTTTCATAAGTGACTCCCAGCCGCAACCTAATTTAAGACGTTGTCACGTCAAAATGTACAAGCGCTGTATTATTACACATTCGATACTTTGCTATATCATTTTATTTTAATTAAGATATAGAAAAGAAAAAAATATGTAGGTATATTTTTCCATTTTGTTACATTTGAGTTAGGTCTATATCAATAGGTTTTCTGTACCTTTGTTATTTACGATTCGTTTGTAGAAGCTTGTTATTAGGAACTTAATTTATGAAAATATTAAGTATATTGTAAATACTTGTTTGTAAGCTTTCTTAAAATAAATAAATAAAATAAAGTAGGATGTTATTCTATCCTTAGTAGTTACGTTACTATGAATTCTCTGATCTTCTATAATTTATAGAACACTCGGCAGGTTTTGTTTCTATGTATATATTATCATTACTATGTATTATTCGAGTTACGTAAATGATATAAGTATTAATAATTATACAAAGCCATCTTTCCTTTTTTGCTTTCTAACCTTTGTGAAAATATTGCAAAACGTCACGTTGTTTAATACTGACGCCCTTCATCCGCATCATTCATCGCAGCTGGTTAGACGCCAGATGTAAAACGTGAGGCCGCGGTTTCGATGCCCGCTCAAGAAGAGACAAATATTTGAGTGATTTGATATTTTTTTCAAATCGGGGTGTTAGTGGGACCAAAAGTCTCTCGTAGTTTCTGATACCCACGACACAAGATTATCATTTGTAGGGTCAAGACTATGAATTTGAATGTTGCGTCTATTTATTTATTTAGTTGAAATATTTATGGGAAAATGTATGACCTGGTAACCCTGCTTTTTTTACTTTATGTCTGTCCCTTACGGTGAAACTCGAATGTCGAGTCCATTTGACGTACTACGTCCATGAATTTGGCTCACAAAACTGCTTGTTATACTAAAGTTAAAATATGAATATATTTTTTTAAATGTAAGATTACCATGTACAACCTTAAACATGTGAATACAACAGGCACAGGCAGAAAATAATAACGTAACACTTTTATAACACTAATAGGAAAAAAAAGGAAAATTGAAGTGCGTAATAAGAAAAATAATTAAATTTAACACAATATAAATTAAAAACTGAAAGCATAGTTTTTGAAAAATATTTATCGTTATTCTCAAGGTAGACTGTCTAGGCAGTACAACCATTCATGTCAGATAAAACCTGTAAATACTTATCATGGATAACATGAACAGATTGTGACTATCGTACACGGTTTTTCAGAATGGACAATAAATTGTTGGAAACTTTTATATCCAAGTTTGTGATATGGCCGTCGTTGTGGATAGGCAGGTAAACGGTTGTAATATAAGTTGAATCAATATAATAATCTGATGTGTTCTGAAAAATCTGGCTGAAAAACGAGATATTCACAGATTCGAATTCAGCACCGAGAGTATTATTAATAAAATACTTATTACAATTTATTTATTTATTTTTTAATTTAATCAAAACGGCATACACCAATTACATTAATTAAATTCTTAAACCTAAGTAAATCTAATATATTAAATCTAGACAAATCAACAAAATATAAACAATATTTATGAACAAAAACAATCTGGTAATAAAAATATATAAACTATAGTAACTAAGTTCACGAATAACAAATAACAAAAAAAAAATTAAATCGTACTAAACATTAAACAAACCTCTGAGTTATAATCTATCAACCACCGTGAAAGGCTATTTACAAATCTTTTCACAGTATTCCACACACGCTGACAAGATAACTGTCCATTCATCAGTAAACAAATCAACTTCGGAATTTGTATCGAGGAGGGCATTTAGTGCTACAAGAACACGCGGAATAGGAGACCTGGCACGAGCAATTGTTCGACATGCTGGTACGGAAAATAATTTGTGACTTCTGCCACGCAGATAATTATTAGGGACATAAAGTCGTGACAACTCAGAGCTCAGATCCGGTGCATCAATTCTACCAAGGAGAATCTTCCATATGGTTATGATTTGATCTCTGGTTCTTCTTACTTCAAGGCTATTGTAACCCAACAACCTAAAAGAAATTTGCTTGGGTACATAAAAGGATATGTATTATATTTTAATTTATAATTGTACCGCAAAAAAGCCTTTTGCACCTTTTCCAACAGAAGGGCATACGTGCTTTCATATGGGTGCCATACACAAGAACTTGTTTCCAGTTTACTGCGGACAAGCGCATTAAACAAGACTCTGACAACGCAGTCGCTTTTAAATTCTCTGGAGTTTCTTAGTTCGAAACCCAGCCTCGAGAAGGACTCCTTGGCTACTGTAATGATGTGGCCATGAAATGTTAGCTTTCGGTCGAATGTCACACCCAGATCTTTCATAGATGTGCATCTGGTGATATCGTCGCTATTTAATTGGTACTTAAAAGTTATTGGATGCGCCATTCGACCGAAAGTCATGGCGTAACATTTAGATGGATTAAATTCCATTTTGTTCGCGACTGACCATTCATAGACTGCATTGACATCATCCTGCAGTTTTACACAATCGTCTACAGACCGTATTTCGAACATTAATTTTAAATCGTCAGCGTAAAGGAGACATTTCGCGTGACAATGAAAAGAGCGTATAATATTATTTTTCATTACATATTTAAACGTCCTCCAAATTGTGCCATTTCACCCTGTTTTCGGCTTCGGAGCCATACCGTTTGGAGAAGGCCTGTGTGCAGCAGTGGATAGTAAAAGGCTGATGATGATGATGATTGCATATTTTTAATGTGGTCTCGTGGCAGTGCTACAGGTTTGAGTGGTTACTTAGCATCGAATAGGTCTTTTCATGTTTAAATTTGTATCAGCCTATATACGTCTCACTGCAGGGCCCAGGTCTCCTCTTTAATGGAGAGTACGACTGACGGGAGTTAGGCTAGTGTGGGTTGGCGGACTGGAAATACATTCTTTCGAATCGCTATGGTATGTAAGTTTCCTCACCATGTTCTACTTCACCGTAATAGCGCGTGGTAATTGACTCGTTGTTAATACTCACATGACGTAGAAAATTCAGAGGCGTGTCCTGGAATAAGAAACCGCGACTTGGCAGTCAAGTCTGGTCCGTTACCAATAGGCCACCACGCAATACCGATTAGCTCTGCAGGAATTGTAACTGTTATACTCATACTATGTAAAATCATTATTCTAACTTGTATGTTATGCATAATCAATATAATAAAGACAAGATTATGATATAACTGTATTGACGTTTTAAACAGAATACATTGTCATTTGTTTTTATAATAATGACTCCCTCAGTGGCGTAGTTTTACTACTGGTATGATTATAAAGCTGAGGTCTCGGGTTCGAATCTCGGGTCGGGCGAAGTGATAGGGGATGTTTGAATTCACTATCAGCCCAGATTTAGGAATTTGTGCTCGATTTGGCGAGAGGCTCGACCCCTATTACATAGTGGGACAGAACACAAGGCGAAACGTAGATGTAGTGGTTGATACCAGCACCTCTGTCTACCTCTTCTGGGAACATGGCGTGAGTTTATGTATGAATGAATTATAATATGTGTGTCTTTCTATATCTAATATCATTTGTCCCAATCCGGGATTGGAACTCGAACCTTGTGGAGCGATTCTTCCTATGGGCATCCTTATGTAGTTCTAACATATCACGTACAACTTTTGAATGGCTACAAAGTTAACCTTCGAGGTAAAGGAGGATGCTAACAAGCTACGAGTTGAGGAATCATCAATTATTTATGTTAAGTTCGACTCCCGCGGTGCTCCGTGCAGTTGGTAGAACATTTTACTAAGCGACTTGTTACCGGCGGAGCCAAGTTTCATTTAGCTCATAACTGCTTCCAATGGACTAACTACAACATTATTAACATGAGAATCAGTTTATGTTTATTTTAACTAAGTCACCTACAACTCGCAAGAAGGGATGGATAATAATAATGAATAACTTATATTTTCAGTAATTCAAATAAATCTGGCACTGGTGACAATTTAGTACCAAAAGCAGAGATTATAAATCAACTGTCGCCATCCATTAAAATATATCGTTAAACATACGCTTTTGTATGGAGGTTGATTCTATTATTTTTTGAATAAGTATAATGGAGAGTGCAGGTCTCATACCTGACGATAAACGTACCGTATGCTCATAAACAGGAGTTATACTACGCAGAACTTATTATTACTGGATACTATAAGCACCGGATGACACTGAATTGCGTTCATCATTTTGCGACATTATTTGTTAGGTGTTATTATGCTAATTAATAAACGATCTCCTTCACACCGAACATTGAAGAAAAATAATAAGCGTATGCAACCATCATCATCATAATTATCAGCCTTAACTGTTTTCCACCGCTGGATATAAGCCTTCTCCAAATTGAGCCATTACAGCCTGTCTTCGGCTGTACTGTACTTTGTTTCAGGAGCAGTGCAGACAGTTAAAGTGGAAGCGTACAAATATGCACTTTAATCTTATCTGCGATTACTAAGCTCAAGTGCGACTCATACAACGCTTTCAGTTTATCTTATTATACAATCTGATTACTGGCTATATAATTGGCATAATATTTTTAAGAAATAATATTAATAATAACTCTTTATTATATACTCCTTATTATAACACCATGTAACAAATAATAAACAAAAGAAAACAAATAGAGAGAAAATACATTAATCAAAGAAACACAAAAAAGAGAATGTCCCGCCTCACACCCGCCACTGCAACTCCTGTGTCGCAGGATCAACAGCGGCACGCAATGTAATGACATCGAGCATTGAAGCTCGGCGAGTCCCCGGGAATAATAAAAAAAGTTGAGTGGTGTCAAGGGACACCGGGATGGAACGAAGTTCCTTTCGATTAATTAGTGAAGGAATTGTAATATTTTTTTAAGTTATAATTATTTTTTTTTTAATTATTAACAAATAAATATAATGTGATATAAATTTAATCAGTAGGCTCAATTTTAGTAATAATTGGCTTGTGGTAACTGAAGTAGGAAACATATTATGTTTGGGATTCTATTTTATTTAAATGTCTTGAAAAAACTGCATCAATGGTAGTATTATATTTTGTTGTTGATTCTGCTGGATTATTGTTAATTCTTAAATCAAATTCTTCCTCTAGAAACTGTAGCAATGGTTTTGATTTTTCATTACTGAAGTTGATGTTAAAATCACCGGCTAAAATGAGGGATTTTTTTGTTGTATCTGCAAAGCGTTCGAGATACATCTTTAGAATACTCTAGCAGTGCAGCGCTGCGCGGCTATTCCTCCGATTACGTGAGCGCTGCGTCACGTTATCGCGAGTCTGACCAATAGGTGCGCGTGGCCTGCAACTTCCGCGAACCCTGTGCCTTCGCGGTGCGCTACGACTTCACGCAGGACAACCATGATCTTCAAAATTAATTACGACACATTGTGGTTAGCGGCAATTTTTTGTAAAATAACAAATATAATGTAATATAAACATAATCAGTAGGCTCAATTTTAATAATAATTGGCAAATAAACATAGTCAAATCTAGGGTTAATGATTGACAGCAGGGTAACAAACTAAAATTGTAAAGAAAAATAATTTTATTAAGGAGGCTCGAAATACAATTTATTACGGTTTTATTATGTAATTTTAATTATAAGTCACCATCAAAAGAATAATTTGGGTATCACCATCATTATGTTTTTTTTTTCATATTTATGCAATTTATGTTTCTTTTGTACCAATTTGATTTAGGATATTTGATGAAAATTAGAAATTGTCGCAACGTTTCCCACTTAATTTTGGGCTTCAGCGTATTCTTAGTTTTTACTATAGCCTTTAACATGTTAATATCTATTTGGATATTTTATTGCCTCTTTATTTTATTGAGTTAAATAAAATGTATGACATCATTTTCAAATAAAGAAATAAAAAAACGATTGTCAAATATTTTAAAGTGTCGTTACAACTTTTCGTGAGATTTTTTTCCGTCTAGCCCCCTTTCACACCGCGCGATAAGGAACTACGTTCCAAAAAATCAAATGTAGACACAGTAACACAGCTCGACTGTGGAGCACTTAACCCGCACGGTTCCAAATCATGGCACAGTCCACAGATATATCTGGTATTAATATATTAGTGTAAATATACCTCCAATGACCCAATGAATAATTGTACGGGCTGGGATAGCCTGGGTTAGATTCTCGGGAAAAGAGATTAGTCTGTCCACATTGTGTGTTTTTGAAATTTAAGTTTTTAAAAACGTAGGCAGCTTTGAACTAGGATTCTTGCTTGCCGTGGCAATAGGCACATCATGCGGCTGAAGTAAGGTTCACGAACTACAATTAACTATGAGTGCGTAGCATCCAAAACTCAGAGATGTGCCTTGCATAATGTACATTTTAAAATTATTTTTGAGACCTTAATGAGTGTTTGGAGAGTTAAAATCTATTTTAGTTATCGCATGTTTTGTCCCTTTAGAACATTTGCATTCAATTTGAGCGAAGAAAAATAAAGATTCTGTAACTAAACAGCTTTTAAAACGGTCTATGAATAACATTGTTTATTTAAATGTTTGTTACAATTTTAAACGTGTTATTTCTTGCTATTAGTAGTGCATAAATCTAGCTCTGTGTATACGGGTAAACACCTAAGCATGTTATTCGGGTCGCTGCATGTTAGTTGTGACTCCGAGATCCATCCATACATCTCTATAGTCCACCCTAGAGTGCGTGTGTGTTGTGTAGTGCTATGTATAATATTATAACTCTAATGGGCGTACATACAACGTTTGTAATTAAAGGGCATCTATACTCCCATATTCGAGCAAGTGAAGGTGTTATTATAGATGTCGTGTGGTAAAAGAATCAGAACGTGTTTCGATCTAAATCACCTGTAGCTTTTGATAAATGTGACGGTCACCGAGGACTATGTTCTTCATGCTGCTGTAGGATCGGTCTAGGGCCCGGTTCGGTTGCAACATCAGCAAGCCTGCCGGGCTAGAGAGCTAGTGACACAGATCTACTTCTTTCAGTATCTTTAAACGGAAAGACAGCTTAAATGCTTTGCTTTTCTTCGTACATATTGCCAAGTTTGAGCACTTGGGATTTTACATAAGTTGTACAGGAAATATACAGAATTTCTATGATGTTTGTGTGTAGGCGTTATTAAATGTTTTAGTTTTGTTGCAGATGTGGGGATAGTGGGCGGCGTGATGTAGCGCAGTGGCGGCGAGCACACGCGGCGACATGGCCGACGACAACACCATCATCGAAGGCACCGTCAAGTTCCGCGACGGCAAGAAGGTACGCGCCCTCTTACTATTGATATTTTTAGCATTTCAGTGTTCTTGACCGCAAACCATATCATAGTCATACTTTGCTATATTATGATTCTCTGTCCTTATTGTGACAACCTTGTCTCATTAGACCTCTCGCAGAAATGTTAAGGCAATTGCTAATGAGGATATATTCAGAGTGGCACGTACTATTATTACATGTAGCTGTATCAGAGCATGTTCTACGTAACAGTGTTGTACTGAGCGTGTGTTTGTCCGCAGTGGAAGTCACGCTGGTGCGTCATGCGGAAGTTATCGCCGGTGGCAGGTGAGCACATACACACACACACATGCACTCACACACTCACACAAACACTAACAGTAGGCAGCTCTCTACTATCTATCCCGATAAATTTAGATCTCATGATTGGAGCGCATTGCTTATTCGAGTTTGGTTGATGGCACATTCATGGGCTTTAGCGTGACAAACGTGCGCCGCGCGCGAGTTTAGAGCGGACTGTATATCATAACAAGAGCGTGCCTGCTCCCCTCTCACCCCTCGGCAGTAGCTGCACCCCCGCGCACTCTGCCGCTGCAGATAAATCTGCGTTATCTGCGAGTCGGCGTGACGTATGTACGTGCGCGGCAACGTGACGTGGTGGCGCCACAGCACGCCGCACCGCGCCGCGTCCGCGCCGTGCTTCATCCCTACTGCATTTAAATCCGTAATTAAGTGCACCGCGATAGCATATCGCGTTAAATTATATGTGCATACACTTCTTGCCCGGCCTGCAGTTGATCGGCGGTTGCGTGTGTTGTCGGAGCTGACGACTTTATTTGATTTTAACATCGACATCAAACAAGCGCTTTTTATACGAGCTCTGAAGCAAGGGATATAGATGCCACGGTTAAAAATGTATTGTCTACGTAAATCTGAGATATGTCTAAAATGTGGGTGCTAATAATTCTTCATGTTTGACCATTATATCACAGGCACCGTGTCACATAGTTTGAGTGGTTTTAGAATCCGATTAAAACGCACTTTACTATTTGCCGATAACTAAATCTTGTAGTGCCGAAAATATATCAAATTAAAAATAAATACACCCAATAGTCACATGCATAGTCCTGACCCCACATAAAGATCGAATCTTGTATCGTTGGTATTATAACCTGTGAGTGACTTTGTGGTCTCATAAACATCCACACCAGAAAAAATCTGATGGATCGCACAGATAATGTTTTCGGTAAATGTTTGGCGATTGAGCCCACAGCTTCACGTTTCACAGCCGGGGTTTGACCAACTGCGCTACGGAGGCTGTTAGTAATAACGTTTGTCGTATTATCGGCCTTATACTCTGTGAAAGGCAGGTCTCATGTATCGATGGTGCGATGTGTTGCCGCCAGTAGTGGCGGTAGCTCTGGTGCCGGTGTCAGAGTGTATTTGAGGTCGGTGTTGGTTGGCGCTGGTGAGCGCTGGCGCGCCGTGTTGTTCAGTAATTACCGGCGGAGTGCAGCGCCGCTAATTGAAACGCAAATTACACGGAGCGCGTCCGCCATCACCGCCGCCGAGCTGCTACTCTCTAATGATCGCGTTTTAATCCCGCTGCACAATTATTTTAAACGTATTAATTGAACGGTGGACACAAAATTCCATACCTATTTGGCTAATTTGCATTGCAAACGTGACGGTCGACGGCGGTGCGTCGGTGTCGCGGTTACGACACAGCTGCACTACTATGGACCTTCCGCGACAAACAGATAAACGGTCATTAAATAAACGGAACTGCATCGACACTTAGTACACTAACATCTCGTCAGTGTCGGCGCTGATAGACGCGTCGTGTGCGGCGAGCGCAGACGGTATCGTGAAGCGCCGCTGTGAGTTACTACAGTGTAGCGCGAGCGGTACACTGCTATAGCCAACAGACTCACATGCTGCGATGACGTCACTACACACGTGGATCCCGCACTGACCTCGGAACAAACACTCATTTTATACCGCGTTTGTTTAGTTCGCGCCATAAAATCAGCTTACGGCAATGCTCTCACTTTCATGCATATAGTTAAAGTAATATGTGATTGGATTCCCGTGGATAAACATTGGATTATAACATAGTAATTGATTGTCATTGTTCTTTGGAATATACACCTGTAGAACTTATATAAAAAGGTTAGGTTAGTTCATTCCCTTTTATAATATAATTTTTGAGTCGTTCTGTATCTTGAATAGCATGTTTAGTTTTTTTTAATTGAAATAAACATAGTGCTATTATAATGTGTGTAATATTCTAATCGAGAGTCGTATACAGTAGGCGGCGGCTCTTGAATTTACGTAGGCGATTAAAAATCATCTTAGTAGGTGTGTCTCTCTTGGCAAAGTCACAAACACACACGCACATACACACACACCCACAAGTCAAGCGAGATAAGATGTGAGTACGAGTGTGTGTGTATGCGCAGACTGCGTGCACCTGCAGCTGTACCGCGACTCGAAGGCGCGGTGGGGCGGCGCGGCCAGCAAGGCGTCGCTGTCGCTGCAGCACTACCTGGGCTGCGAGGCGGGCTTCACGCTGGACAAGCACTCCAACACGCTGGCGCTGGTGTGCCGCGACCTGGTCGCCATCGTGGCGTTCGAGACACGCGAGCGCCTCATCCAGTGGCAGGTTAAGGTGTCAGCGCAGCTGGGCGAGCCGCGCCACTACCTGGTGCTGGTGGGCGGCGGCGGCAACAAGCGCGTGCCACCCGGGCCCGCGCGCCTGCACCTGCACGAGCGCAGGTTCGCGCTCACGGCCGGCGTGCCGCCGCGCCTGCTCGGCATCTGGGAGCTGGCGCACCTCAGGCAAGCTCTCTCACACTCACACACACCCTCACCACTTGTCGTTCTGTTGTATTGACGCGAGGTGTCGGCAGGCGGTACGGCGTGGTGGAGGGGCGCTTCTGCTTCGAGGGCGGCTCGCACTGCGGCAAGGGCGAGGGCCTGCATATGCTCGTCACGGACCAGGCCAAGGAGATCGCGCACGACTTCGAGCTCGCCTCGCAGGGCCGACTCTCGCCGCGCAGGCGACCCATCAACACTAAGAGGAATGACGGTATTCCCAAACACTTCTTGATTACACATTTTTCTAATATATTCATGATATGAATGTTTATGTCGGTTAAACAATATTATATATGTATTACTGTTTTAGATATTGTATCGATAATATAACAAATAAGATTCTATATTTATGTTAAAAATCTTGGCATGCTGACTGATCTGAATCAATAATTATGTGATGATGTCTGTACTCACATATGTCAAGTAATGATTAATATTGAGATATTTTGTCTCGCAGTTCCCGAGAGTCCAAAATCTCAAAAAGCGTACCGTCCAGACACGCGCCTGTCGGAGTTGAATACGGTAGACTACTCACTACCGCCGATGGACCTGCGGCTTTACGAGGACCCGTGCATCGGCGAGGAGGCGGGCGCCATATCTCCCTACTGGCCCTCAACGGAGAAATCGCATTTTCAAGATTTGGGGTTGGGAGACACCGCTTCCGTCAACGAAACCATAGAGGGCACAGAAGCGACGCCTTGGAGCGCCACCGGTAACGTTACTTTGGAGCGTTGCATGAGTTGCATTTCAAAACTAGGCGCGTTGTCGAGGTCGTCGACGGCGGCGCTGACCCCGGGCGCCAAGCATTTCAGTCCCGCGTGGACAATGGAGGCGTTGCAGGAGGCGACGCAGCCAGACGCCGGCGCCGCCGACGCACCGGCCAGCGAGCGGCTCGACGTGTGCCGCTGCCCGGAGCGCGCGCCCGGCCGCCCGCCCAAGCCCACCAGGCTGGAGCTGCAGCTCAACAAGAAGCCGCCGATGCCGCTGCCCACGCAAACTTGCAGCTGCGCACATATACGCACACTAGAAGAGAAGTCAGCTAGAGTGGGTCCCTATGAAAATTACGATGTACCCAAACTCCCTTCAGCAGAGGTATGTTTGCGATTAAATTAGTACTTATGGTGTTTGCGTTAAATTTAACAAGTGAACCTCATTGAATTGTTTGCAGGTTGAAGGAGAGTACTACGACACGCCAAAGAGACTTAAAGAATGTCTAAATAATGAACTCTTTAAAATTACAAAGAGTTCAACGTCTAATGCTGTGATACTCAAGAAACCTTGCGGCTGTTTGCTCAAGTTCGGCAAGCGGCGGCGAGAGCCCACCGTAGTCGACACGGACGAGGCCGTGCAGCCGATCAGCTGCCCGTGCCAGCGCGTCACCGACTGGGCCAACAACTGGATTCGACTGCCCTACTGCAGGAAGAACACCGTGTCGAGTGATAATCTTGTGCCAAATAAAGAAAATGTGGTGCCAAAAAGTCGTGATAGGAGTGCGTTGTATGCGACCATTGATCTCTCTCGGAAGACACGTCGGAAAGTTCGGAACGCCGGCTGCGGACAGCAACCCCCGAGCGAGGTGGACGCCACGCAGGGTGTCGACGGCCGTACCGTCGAGATCGATGATGGACCGCTGGCCAACTACGAGAATTTAAACTTTGCTTTATCTCTCGAACATTACGAAAATGCCAAAGATTTATTAAGAAAAGCTGGCGTCACGGAATTTGAACTCAACGCTATAAGCTCTAACCTTAGACCTGTGTCGTTTGCAAACTTAAGCGGGAAGCGAATGTGCACCAAATGTGGTCATCCGCAGGCGAGGCGCGAAAACACATTGAACTTAGAAGCTCTAAATATCGAAACAGGAGATGATTATCTTATGATGGCGCCAAAATCGATGGATAATAACGGGTTTGAATCGAATAAAACACCACCGTCAGGCTATACTCCCATGTCGCCTATCAGTGGTTTCGCTTTTCAGTCTCTGAAGCACCCTGTGAAGAGCCCCATTAACAGGCTGCTAGAAGAGAAGTCTGCGAGCAACCCTACACTCTGCGGCCCCGAGGACAGCCGTCGAGCTGACGGGCCTAACGCTTCCGACGCCGTTACCTTGAGAAACGTTAGCGACCGGGCAGAAAGAATAGAGTACAGAAAACGTTCCAGCTCGGCGGACTCGTCGCGATTCTTAGAAGACGTTAAAGAGTTTGAAGGTAGCGTCGGTAGCCGCGGCTCCACTTCCTCCATAGAGACTCTACGCAACATCGCTCTAGACGGAGAGAGCTCGTCAATCCCCTGTGACTGCGCCGCCGACAACAAGCACTCGGACGCGGACAGCTCGGAGGCGTCGAAGGGAGGGCACGGCAGGGGCACAACGCCCGCCAAGCGCTGTTCGTCGGTGCCGGGCAAGGCGGGTGGCAACAGAGACTCGTCCAGCTCCAACGACTCCGGCGTATCGAGCTGTTCACTGCGGCCGGGCGGCGAGCTGGCCGAGTTTGAGCTGCCGCTGACGACGGCGGCGGCGCGGCGCCACTACCGCAGCGCGCGGCGCGCCACGGCCTGCGCGCACACCACGCTGCCGCGCCGCTCCAAGTCCACGGACCCTCTGCGCGACCTCACCGCCGCACACTCCCGCGTGCCGGCCAAGTCCTCCTCCGCTGAGGCCGAGGTGCCCGTGCTCTCTATCAAGCCGCTGAGAGGTGAGAGAATTCTCGTGGCCTTCTAGTTAGTTGTATTGGTGAAGTCGCCGCGTGCTGAGTGTGTTGCGTGTCGCAGGTGTGATGGACACGCACAGTACGTCGAGCGGCACCTCCGACATGTCCGACTACATCGAGACGCTCTCCATCTGCTCGTCGCACTCCTCCACCGACACTCCCATCACTATGAGGTGAGCGCAGCCGGCGACTCTACACCATACTTTCGCCTATTATTGTGTTATTATTATTAACTTTAATCAGCCGATGTTACGGAATTATTCAGCAGTCTTCTAACAGTTTTGATATCAAAACAATAATGCAATAAACTGTCAGATGAACATTAGGTTCGACCGATATCAAAATAAATAAGAAAACTCAATACCCCACATCTTAGATTATATACTCGTCTAGATTGAGCAATGTCAACAAACGATGCGCTAAAAGTGTCCTCACTTTCGTTGATATGTGTGAGTACGGGTCGTGTAATTATTGAAATCCAACTGTCAAGGTGTGTGTGTTTAGGGATGCCTACTCCAGATTATTAACTTAACTTTCCCCCATTATTTGATATACAAAATAGGTTAAATAAAATATTTTTTTCTTTATTTAAAGTAATCATACTATTAATTATATTTATAACGCATTTTAGTAAAAACAATAAAGATCTAAACCCATCTCCTAGTGTTTGTTTCCGAATAGAATTAACTCTTTGGATTTATTGCCTGGGCTGTTATCTGATTTATGTAAAATATAAATCATCATAAGTAAAATGTTCGGAACACACAACTGAAGTCATGTGAGGCTACGAATGGTCTTCTTTTCGTTTCGTTTCGTTCGTTTCCGCTGTGTAACGTCTCTCCAGCAATTTGCTAGTACGGAATCCGTAGGACGTCTAAAAATATTATTAGGACCTTGAATAAGTTCTCGCTGTTTCTTCAAAGATGACAATAGCAGTACCCCGTTTATGAAATTTTGAATGGTACATGCAAGGCAAAGAATTAATAAAATACTATGAAGTGCATGTCGTCGTGGGTTTCATTAATATCGTGTAGGTAAGTTTTATTTACTCATTCAATAAATAATGCCATTCTTCTTGTTGTTATTCTGATCGAAATATTATGTAATGATATTTGTGTTTTATAGTTTCTCCCAGAGTTTCAACAAATTTTCCTAGTAATAAATTGACAACACTGGCCAATGAAACTCATCTTCAAAATAATGAATTAAAAATTCATGTTTTCTTCAAATAATAGTGTATTAACAATAACGTTACCGATAGAAAGTGATATTGGTATTATTATACAGTTTTCCCACACAATTGCGATACAATTCGACAGCACAAACCGGCATAATTCATTATTTTTCGGGAGCACGTTATCCATATGTAGTTCAAATGACACTGACGTACGTGAGAAGCGAGTCTACCAAATTTGGTAGACTTTTTTTGAGCCGCGCGGTGAGGTGTGATGTGTCATCTAGACGAGTATATAATCTAAGACCCCACATACTATTCCGAAAGTACAGTAAGATGAGCGGATATTTCATACGTTGCCGGTATTCCGCAATATTACTATAAACTACAGCCGGCGTAGCTACTTTCAATTCAGAAATGTCATGTCACATACAATCTACTAGAAGAGGAAAAGCAATCAAGTCATAATATGATGATATCACTACACATCATCATATGACGTGGTGTGTGTGTGTGTGTGTGTGTGTGCAGGGTGGTGCGGCAGACGACGAGCACGCTGCGCCCGCGCTCCGGCAAGGAGTATCAGAACCTGGACCCGCGTCTCACCTCCGTGTACCGCTGCGCCGCGCCGCACCTCTACTCCAACCTGCCGTAGTGACGTCACCAGCACACTGTCCTTGTTTCAATCCCAGTATAGCGTGTGCGGTCTCGCGAGAGTGCGCGGGGCGGGAGCGCTGGGGCGGCGGCGGGGGCTGTACTATGCCGCCACGTGTTATTGTGTGTAAGCGTGACCAGTTCGAGTCACGAAGGTTTTATTGTGATCCGTCCATGATATATTTATGAAGTCCAATCCGATTGTTTGGATGTCGCGTGCGATTCTTCCCCTTACCCTCTTCCCTCCATCCCTCCTGTTGGTCCAGACTCTCCCCGCCGCTGCGCCCTCGCGTATCCCCTAAGCCCGGTGGTGCCACGATCGGTCCAACTGGCGAGTGGTGCAGGTGCGCACTATGAGAAACTAAACAAATTACAAGACAGGTGGAAGTGTTGTGAGCGGGTCGTGTGAGGTGCGCCGGCGACTCTGGCGGCGAGCTCGCGTGTTGTGTACAGAGACTGGCGCGTCGCCCAGTACGGCGGCGCCGCGTAATCTATACTCTAAATCTACTTCACATGTGTATGATAATTTAATGTAATAATGTGTACAACGAGTCTCACGTTTCTACCTGTTACAGCGATGTAATATTTTGATATTGGGAGTTTATCTGATCTATTGATATTTGTATAATTATGCGTAGTGGGTACTAACTGTAGCAATAAGCGGCGCGACCGAGGTGATCTCTTGTATTATACAACTGTACGTTACTACCGGTATTTATATATGATGTATATTGTATAGTTAGCGAGTAGAGAGCGTGTGAGGCGCGCGGCGGGGGGCGGGGTGGGGAGGGCGGGCGCCGCGCCGCGCACAAGACTGGAACGTAAGCAGGTTGTTTAGGCGTAACGCTAGAATGAATTTATATAAACAAATTAATGTTAATACACTTGACATTTCTCAATAAAACCTCAATAAGTAAACTCCTTGTTTCATTCATCCCGCTGATCATAAACAGCCAGAGCGCGCTGCAGGCCTCATGTATATACGTACTTCACATTGTGGGTTCATTGTGTTTCGTTCTTTTCCAGATAATACAAAGTCTCGGCTAGGGTGTCCCTTATAGGACGAAAAAAATTTTTTTTAATATTCGAAATGCATACCCTCTATATTTTTTATAAATGCTAAAACATACTTAAATATGTTTTTATTTTAATTCTAGCTTGACTGTAACCCGTGCCGACCGAGCTTCAAAGTTTATAAAAATCGTACTTTTTCGTGATATTTTCGCCTAGTGTAAAAATTATATAAATGCATTATATAATGATTTTGGGAATAATAAAATAATATAATCATAAAGCTTTATGTCACAAAATAATAACAATCAGCCAGTATAATTCAAATTCATTTTAGCGTATATTATTTACAATCTGGATACAAAGTTCTGTGTTCTTGGACACAGCGCAACAATAATTGTATTTGCTCTTCTTCAGCAGTAATAAGTCAATTTAAATCTTGCATTAGTTGTCTTATTTTCCTTCGGCAGTGTCATTTACAACTTTCAAACAACTTATTTTCCATTTAGATCAAAGAAAATTTGCGTTATCGTCCCAAGAACTTCTGAATGATGATGACTTCTTCGTCATCTTTCTGGAGAAAACTGTCGTCGATCTGTAACCGAGATTGAAATTATTTGCTCATCTCCTAAACGACTTCATCAAAAGATTTATATGAATTAAAAAAAAACAACTGATTAAATAACAACAATAAATAACACCTAATAAAAAAGTAAAAAAAAAATATTTTCAATTATAGATGAATTGAAATTTGTATAGTGCCAGAATCGTAAGCGTATACCAAATTTCAGATCAATCGGTTAACGGGAAGAGGGTTAAATTTCAATTACTAAATTTGACCCAAACAATCTGGGTGAGCTAAATAAAACCGTTTAAAAACACACCAAAATGACATACAAACTAAAAAAACTTACCAAATAGGATTTTAGAATTTTGGGTTAGGTCTTCCCCGGTGAGACATAGCATTTGCTTGAATGTGAGATATTATCTCTTTTAAAGTTGGCGATCATTTTTCTTTTAGTGTGATTGTCAACTTCATTATCAAAAATATATACAAAGACTGTCTCCCGCATAAACGCCACAAGTGATTGCTAAACTTACTTATTGTTTAGTTTTTCGTAATCTTTGAAAACTTTCAAGGAGCACCAATCTTGACTAGGTGCTTTACTCGTCATCGCCACTGTGCATTCGAGTCCAGGTTTTAACATACAGTGTGACGATGAATAAACAAACATCTTGTAGAGCATTTTTGTCCTTTGCAATCATTCGGAATTGTGACTAATGCAAACATATTTTTAAAGAGGCTTTCGTTATCCATCGTACCTGATGCATAACTTCAGGAAGCCTAAGTTTTAGTTTATTTGTTGGATCACCTCCCAAAAACATTACACCTAGTTCAATCAGTTTGCTGTAATCGTGTCTTATTTTCTTTCCTCTTTTTCCAATCGTCTTTGTCTAGATTTTTCTTCTTTTATGCCCTTTTATTTTTGTCCACACCACCTAAGCATCCCGATCAACCTGGCTCTCTCTGTTTCTTCAAAATAATTTGTCTTCCTCGATTTTCATTCTCTCAAATTCTCAATATCGAATAGTTTTTTCTAGGTATATTTAAGTTATTGTCACGGTGGTTGAATATTTCATGAGTCTTGAGTCTTGTTAATTTTTTTTTTTCATTTCTCCAAACGTGATACAAATCAGTAAGTTTCTCCACACAGTTAATGCCTTTGTGGGTATTCTAGCTTTTTCCCAAAATATAATGCACTCCCGATTCACAAGATTTGCACTTTCAAACGAAAACTTGTCAATTTTGCACCATTAATTTGATGGCTAGACGTTCCGATTAGAAAAATATTTGTTTTATCACCTCGTAATTCCACTGACATCATTATTAATGTAATAAACAATAAAACGCCCACTCACAATCTTAAAAATCTCGCGTAAAATGACAAAAGAAACGTATAGTTATAGGTCGCTGCGCCGGTACTCGCGTAACTTGTATGAAAACCTTTAAATTGCAAGTCGGCACGGGTTACTGTTCGTAAAACGGGCTTATATTTTTTCTATCCTATATTGGGTTAATACAAAAGTTTTAAGAAGGTATGCGTTGAAATATATTGAACTAGAAATTTAAGGGACACCCCTCGGCACACGGGCTCACTAGTATCATCATTATTATATTATTGTGAATGGGTGGTGCAGTTGTACTATGGCCGCAGACAGCAATTTGTACTCGATACTGCGATAGGCTCGCGATAATGTTGGACCCCACGATGTGATAGGGGATCACATCTCGAGGATTTCCTCAACGATATTTTCTGTTGCAAGCGGTCTATATCTGATGCACAGATGCCTGGGTATTTGTTGGTTCGTCGTTCGTTCGTCCACCTTGTTAATGGCCTACACTCGAGAACATGTTGATTATACATATTTATCATTTGTTATCGGCTTCGTGATTAGCGTCCATAAGTCAAGGTCGCGGTATTATAAATATTGGCGCCGGTAAATTTCTTTTAACAGTAGCATCAAATGGATCATGACGATTACTATGTCTTAAAGTAGACGCGACACATGGGCCGGTCACGCATCGTATGTATTGATTGCTGCCGCCTTTTAAATAAAAAAATAGGACTCGTAATTGCATTGAGTTGTTTGATGATTGTTAAGTCAGCATGATTTTAAAAACTGTAAACTCATCCCAATACATTTGCTCAAATGCTGCAATCCTTTGATACAGACACTGTAACCTCTCACGCGAATCCCATCTCGTCGAGTGACAACATCTAGCAATGTCTGCTTTTAAATTGAGTGTCGACGGATAACCGATAAGATGTAATGATTGATAATGAAATATTTAGCGAGTGTCGGAGCTTATCTCGTTGAGTGGGAGCAGCCACTCGCCTCGGCGGCGGCTCGGCGGCGCGTGCAGGCTGCGAGGCCGCGACACTATCGCGCCGGCCCACGTCCTGTTCATACATGTACATACGTGAAACCTCATGCAAAGCTGAATGATCATCACGGAGTGCGCACTGCATGCACCTTATCTTGCGAACGTCAGTCGCCGACTGTTTCGACATCATCTCTATATGAAAGAAAGAAAGAAAGAAAGAAAGAGACATTTATTCGTTACAAGCCAAGAAATACAGCTTTAAGTTCTACATACAATATACATATAACAGTGCTTGTTAACGAAACGGCTCAGGCTCAGCATGTGCTGGTATAAACCAACGCTGGTCTTCCGCAAGGCCGGTAAATGATGTCACAAACGCCAAATACATAATACGTATAAGAAATATTTACAAATTAAACAAACAAACTTATAGCAATATTAGCCCAGATGTGGGTACATATAAATATCTCTATATGCATCTGATTAAGTTTGAAAATTATGATTTACACCAGCTATATGCGGAAAAATATGGATTAAATGCACGTGATCACACAGTAACAATAGGGAAGAAGTGATACTGCCGATAGCGTGGTATCCGCCTGGCAGTGTGTACGTGAGCGACGACGACTCACGCGTCGCGGTTGCTACCGAGCAGTAGCTGCGTGCGTGTGTGTGTGTGTGTGTGTCTGCGCGCTTGTGCGTGCATGTGTGTTTGTGTACGTATGCGCTTATCTCTCTATCGTCAAGGCGCTGGCTGAAATACTATCTCTCCGTCTTACCTATACGAAACTATTAATAATGTATGTAGGCATGTACCAATTGTGTACCCTTTTCAAGTAATATTTGTATCGGTGTACGTTATAATCGTTTAACAATGACATTCGGCTCATATGCGTTCTGCCATAGTAACACAGCAGTTAATTGCGTAGCAGTTGGTGCTACGCCGTAGGCGGAGCAAAATTAATAAGTGCGACAAAAAGTTGCACTCTCGTTTCATCAAAATTAACAAAATGTATTTCGATGCCGGTAAAAATGTATACATATTATGGTTTTTAATTTAATAAATATATTACAATACATCCCTTGTAACTTTCTACCAAATTTAAGAAAATTATAAATAAAAAACACCCAACCGTCACATACATAGTCCTGATCCCAAATTAAGTTCGAATCTTGTGTCGTGGGTATCAGGAACTACAAGAGGCTTTTCGGTCTCACAAATACCAAGGCCCGGAAGAAATATTTGTGGGCCGCACTAAAATTTGAAATTTCTCTCGGTGCGGCGATCGAACCCGCCTCACAGCCCGCGCCGTTTCACAGCGGCGTCTATCCGTCTGTGCCAAGGAGGCTTTTAATTGCCTAGCAATTTAATAAGAAGTTAAGATTTTAGTTTTGAAGGCTTTTGATCAACCCACGTAGGCACGTGTCTTTTTACCGCTAAGGTGATTTCCCGAACTGAACCGCAGTTCAGCTAAGCGTTAAAATATTCATTTCTATACGGGGTGATAAAAAATAGTTTTGACTAAACTGAAGATACAAACAAAAACAAGTGTACGTTTTCCAAGACGCAAAGAACATTGGTGGAACCATTGTTCATGGAATTCTTAAGCGTCTACAAACTTTATGTATAGAAATATTAATAAATAATTTTCGAAGTAATTTTGGTGCATAAGCTGTGGCAAACCCAAACCAGAATAAAATAAACAGATTTTATCATAAAACTCTATTGATATTTACTTTATTTTTATTGGAGATGCGCTATGTCGTTTCAATGTCGCCATATATATGTTATGGGCCACGTGATTAATGCGGGCAGTATTCATAATGCCCGGGCAGTATAAATATTGCAGAGCCATATCGGGCCAAGTGATTAATTACAATCTAAACTCACCTATTTATCACATTGCCAGGGCATTATGAATATGGCAACATGATGATCGGGCAATGTGATTAATAGGTGATTTTTTTACGTGGTGCGCTGCCGCATTGTCACATCTGCGATAGACCCATAAATTAGATAGGTTGAATTGATTTGCTTATGTTTAGTTGTTTTTTAACGTCCGAAACATTATCTTCAGAAGAAAATTAGTGTACCCACATTATGGATCAGTTAGGTCGACTGTGCCCCAAAACCGTCTCGAAACACCCCGACTTCACGTAGTTTTTTGGCTACCGACCTTTGAGTGTATATAAAAAGCCGGAGGCGCGGAGGGAGAGCAGCCCCCGCCCGCTGTAAGGAGTTTAAATTATTATTTTAGCAAAAACTATGGATTTACCACCCAAAAATTACGATATTTAAAAAATCACAAAAAAAATAATTCGTGTTTTTTGCGAAAATTTTAGTTGCATTGTGTTTGTACTCACCAAAACTACCACCCGGCTTCGTTTTCGGTAGCAGTCTTGATATACCCAGTATATTCTTGCCTTAGATTATATATATATAGAGAGAGCGCTGGTGCTTCAAAAATGTAGATAAAAATGGTGGTGCCGGGCCACCTTTTTCTGCCCTCCTATTGGCTAATATTTGAACAGGTTGTGCAACATGCATAAATTACTTGAAAAAAAAAATTAAAAATAAATAGTTTAGGTATATTTAATTTCTCTCAAAATCATTTTGAAAGGATAATAGCTAAATATAATTTCGACTATCAAAGGAATTTACAGCAATTTATTGCTAAATAATTAATTCAATTTTCACTAATATAGGAGCGCTACCAACATTACGAACAAGAAAATATCTACGTTTTTCAAAAAGCGAATGTATGACAGCGCTCCCTCTATATATAAATACTCTAAGATTCTTGCACAATCTTTCTGTGATAATGTAAAAAAAAGAGTAAACAACTGAGAACAGCAAAATAATCACTGATTAAATAAAGGAATAACAATTTTCTTCTGTTGCCCTAAACGCTATTGTGCAAAGTAATAAGTAATATAGTTGTCCCCTCTTCACTTTTTATTACATTGGAAATGATATAACAATTAGATAGCGAATATAAATAAGTTCTCGATGTTTCCATTACCTCTGACTTTTCGGAGTCATGTGTGTATTGATAGTCAATCACCACGCAATCAAATGGTGAAGGAAAACATCGTGAGGAAACCTGCATACCATAGGGATTCATAAGAATTTCAATCGTATTCTCGATTAGGAAGCCCGTGCCCTGCAGTGCGACGTATATGGGCTGATACAGATTACAGTTTCCACTGCGTTAAAAATATCTGTTTTACTTTTATTTGTGGATCTTAACTTTGCCTCTCGCCGACATATGGTACAAAATGACAGTAACTACCTACAGAGTTTCACAAGATATAGATAACCTGTAAAAGTTGAAAGTGGAATATCTTTGTTCCCAGACTTGCTATAATAGTAAAACTTATGAAATAATTGTTAATTAGTTCGAAATCTATATTTAAATTCATTTCTCATCTCCATACACACAAAAAAAAATTACAACAAAAAATGTATGGAGGATTTTCGTTGTCCCTTTTGACCACGCTGCTTCTATAATAAAAATCCTCTTAGGATTTAATTTTGTTGCTGCATAACTCTTTAATATCATTGAACGCTATTTGTATACCAGTTGGTTGATCGTGAAAGAAACCTGTTGAGACTTGAGAGTAATCGTGTGCACTGCGCGTTGTTTGTAGTGTGGTGACGTCACATTGTTTTGATGTTGTGACGAGTTAATCACAGCGATCAATCAGACGAAGCTGATTATCTGCTGTCGATTCAAAGTTAATCATGAGCAATTAATCTTGTAGGGTTATATAAATAAAATATAATGATAAAAGGTTAATCCCTACGGTTAATTATGTATTTTTATTCTGGAACATGCCTACTATGCACCTTATACGTATAGCAATGTATAGGGTATCGACTGTCAGTCGTCAGTCCGGGTTTGTGCAGCGGTGTGGCGTCGCGCAGTATTACATAAATGTATGTAATGCACACGTGTATGAAATAAATCTGTACCCATAGGTTTACAGTGAAGCGATCCAAATTCAATATATTAGAGGGTGGCGAGGCGTGTGCGGAGCGTGGCGTGGAGGTGGCGCGGACGTGGCTTGGCGCGGAGGTGGCGCAGTCGGCGAGCCGCAATAAAAATAATTACACGCGAAAAAACATTTTTAATAGCCGGCAGCATTAATTTGGAACTCGGGATAAAGTAATACCCGCGAGCTCTTACATTCATGCGTGTGTGTGCGTGACGAGCGTGAGGCGGCCGCGGCTCGGCAAATTTGTTAAGTGCATACCGGAACTCATTAAATAAACCAAATCTGAACGGCTGTGAGTCGTCTCCCAGCGCTACCCTTCTTTTGTCCTAAGCGCGGCACATTTCATAATTGCTGATGTGTTACTCCGTAATATTATGTTGTAGCTGGCAGGAAATGCGGTCACATCGCTTTTATGTTTTATTTATAAATAAACTACTATGCGTACTGCTGCTATAAGAGCTTTGCTCATTACTTTTTACATCCAGAAAATAGCATCTCAATAGAAAATGTTCATGTAAAACGTTGTTACGACCAAATGACTCGCTCTGTTAAAAAGTTCTTTTTCACGCCTTTTCTGTTAAAAAGTTCTTTTTCACGTTCTCTTCACGCCGAAACTCTAGAAGGCCTAACTTCACCAATTCTATACCTTAGTCAAAATATGTGACTAGACCATTTCGCTACGTTCTCATAGGCGTAAGGTGAAAAACATGTGACTTTTGATTACTTTTTTGTTTAAAAATAGCTCTTTTAGTAACAAAACGAGCAGTGAATGTGTTAATTTGATGGTGCCGTGTCGATATAATGAATAGTCGACGGCTCGGCGTCTGTTTGTTTGTACGCACCGAAGCGACGCCGGCGCCGGGTTACTGCGCTTCACAACCAAGTCTCAAGTGTACAGTTAGTATAAATAGAACGTGTGTGAGTGTTAATCATTATCTCAGCCACCTCATAATATTTCTTCTAGCCACGTAGATGATCACAGTTTCAGTATCTCGATGCAGTGTTTTTGCAATGAATAGCTATACAAGTACGTATACCATTCGCTTAATGGTAAGCGATACGACCGCTCATGGTTAGCAAAACCAAACAACAACATGAAATACAAAGCTTTGTTTGGTATCCACTGCGCTCACGATCTTGAGACATAAGATTTTAAGTCTCAATATGTCCAATAGTTATTCTGACTTCAATTTTCTCAAAACCGGAACACAACAGTCCATTTGCCCTGCTGTTTGACGGGATAAATAGGTATTGTGTTGGTACCTACCCAGGTGGCCTCTCACATATGAGAGACTTAACAACAATATCTGCGAAATGATTAATTATATTCAGAAAAAAAAAAATGCAAATAATGATAACGATAACTGAAATCTAAATCTGCTAATTATTTAATGATTTATTTTCGAGCCAAACATTGCCTACTTTATACGTTATCTAGAGCGGATGGTATTTTGGACATGTAATTGCGAAGTTAACCACGCCGCACATGCTCATACTCGCATTGGCCGTCACGAGCCGCGCGCGAGTGGCAGTATTTAAAACCTATGGCGCAGTACCAAACTCCGCATTTGCTCTCACATGTCGACGCAGGACGCAGGATGTGAGAGCAAATGCGGAGTTTGGTACTGCGCCATAGGTTTTAAAGTGAGTGACTGCGTGGCGTGTGCGTGGCGTGTGCGTGGCGAGTGCGTGGCGAGTGCGTGGCGAGTGCTTGGCGTGTGGGTGGCGTGACGTCACGCCCGTCACGTGCCTCTGCACATTATGCCGGCGAGCGCCACTCCCGGCCACTGGCGCGACCGGCGGCTAACGACTTCCGCTTCCGCCGCCAACGGACGCTACGGACGTAGCATTACGCTACGCCCGTAGCAATGGTTACGTTGGCGTAGTGACAGTCGCGCCAAATATAAAAGTTTTATTGGGCAGTGCAGTGCCCTCGGTGTAAACGTAGTGTCGTTTACATGAAATTGGATTTCATATCGCCATCAATATTTTTCAATAGAGCCGGCACACACGCACACACACACATTCGCGCGAATACTCGGCGCTCTACAAATTGAAACACTATTCAAACACTTTTATTTATTTCGCGCGTTTCAGTAAAGTAAATCATAGTGTAATATACAGTGAGCGGTGAATGTCATTTGAATTTAGTTACATCATATGTACAAGTCAATATGACAGCCTCCGTGGCGTAGTTGGTTAGACGCCGCCTGTGAAACGAGAGGCCGCGGGTTCGATCCACGCACCGAGAGAAATATTTGTGCGGCCCACAAATAGTTCTTCCGGGTCTGGGTGTTTGTGAGACCGAAAAGTCTCTCGTAGTTCTTGATACCCACGACATGACACAAGACTCGATCTTAGTGTGGGGTCAGGACTATGTATGTGACTGTTGGGTGTTATTTATTTATTTTATTATATACAATATGCATGTATTGCAAGAATATGTATAACAAGCGGTCGGGCCCGGCTTCTCCCGGGTGCAGATAGTTTTTGAGTCCAGTCCACATCAACAACATATTATTTCACGTATTTTCATTTCCCGTCCCGTTATATCCTGTTCTGTCCTGTCTCATTCAGTCTAATGACGAAAAGCATTCAATCCTATCCTCTCCTATCCCGTGCCAACTATTCGGATTTTAAAAAGTAGAAAATATGTATACATATTTGGATTCCTGGCTCATTTCACGGAACACTACATTTTTCGGGATAAAAAGTAGCGTATGTGTTAATCCAGGTTGTCAGCTATCACTATAATGGTTTCTTAGATTTACGCAAATGTTACACATTGAAATAAGACTATTATTTACGGATTTTATCGCGGATTTAGTTTAATTTTTACATTTTTTGAATTCCCGACGTTTCGATCACTTTACAGCTTTCGTGGTCACGGGGCGGACTGAGGTATTAGTCATCCGCTCAGTGACTGTTACAATTTAACTACCCTTAATTTTGAATTATTAAATTAAAAAGTTAATTTAAATAACTAATCTGTTTTCGCGTTCCGATCCACGCAGAGTAAAGTGATCGAAACGTCGGGAATTAAAAAAATGTAAAAATTAAACTAAATCCGCGATAAAATCCGTAAATAATAGTCTTATTTCAAAGCTATCACTATATCAAATTCTATCAAAATCGGTTGAGCCGTTTTTGCATGAAAAAGTAACAAACATCTATACACCCATACTCACAAACTTTCATCTTTATAATATTAGTAAGGATATAATACGCGTAGTTGTAAGATATTATTATGATCTTAACTTCTGTAGTCAAAAGTAACAAGTAACATTCGATCGGATGGAATAGCCATGTACAATATGAGATGTAATGTTCGTTAACAAACACGTTAATCACATTGTGCATCCTGTTTAGTTCGTCAGTTCAACTTTTACCGGCAACTATACCTGGCTTGTGTCCTATCATAATCAGTAAACAGCTCTCAGCGCAGTCTCTAAGTGAGGCGCGCCTATACTTTATCATGCCAAAACTAAATCGTCGCTGTTGCCGAAAAAGGCCGGGTTCCATTCACACCGGAGAGTTGTGACGGCGCCGGGGACGGGGTGCGGGGGGCACGAGGAGGGGGGGGGGGAAGGGGGCAGAGTGAAGCACAGTGGATGTATGAGGACATTGAATATTTATGCGGGAACGAGCGAGGCGCCAACTTTCCTCCATGAATACGACAATTGAAATTACACCGGCAACAAAACAATACCGACTGATCTGAAAACCCGATAAAATAATAAAATCAATGTACAATCAGGCCAGCATTATAGTGTCGATGGGCGACAGATAATGACGTCACGTCATGTGACGCGGCGCGTCGTTAGATACACTGTATGGAATGCACTGTGCACGGTAGATACAATCGTGCATTGTTGTCACTATCGCTACAGTACAAAAAATATTAACAGATTAGTAGGAGACATACGCTGTTGTCAGCCATGACTGAGCATGAATGGGCTCGTCCGGGGCGACACTCACATGAAATGTCGTGAAGCAACAGCTTTGCTGTCGCGTATAGTTCATTGAGTGCGATTGTCGGATGCCCCATACTCTTTTCCTCTTCCTATCCGTTTGACTTCCCGCTCCCTTCGTGATTTGATGAGCAGGCTACATACATATGTGTGGTCTAAACGTTATGGATGTTCATGGGCATACTGCCGCCCACCACGCTTACCAACAAGCAAAAAACAAAACTTATCATATCCATGGTTTACAAAGCAAAATAAATTAAAAGACATTCGCTAAACTTAGGCGTTATAATTTTAACGTTTGCTTTGCTATTTGCCACCAACTTTTTAGCTTTAATAACATGCAGAAATATCCAAAAATATTATGTTGATATTTGCAACTGTGCCAGACCTATTCTTATCTAACCTATCTTACAAAATTGTTGGCGATGATAAGTTAAAACGGATGTAAGTAATTACGGACTGCTTTGTCAATAAAATCATGTATTGCGGTGGCAGGCAAGCTGCAAAGTACGTCACATATTTTTTCATCTTTACAAAATGAGGAATCAGGAAAATATAAGCGGAAGTTGAAACGTTCGTACGATAAGATTATTCAATATAAATGTGTCACTAATCCATTTTAATCTGTATCTCAGGCGATTAATAATATTCGTGATAAAATATGTGGGATATTTCGCCACGTTATGAAATCTGTAGTCAAGCAATGTCAAGTATTCGCTAAACACTATTTATCATCGTAATTTATTTTGTAGGTCGACGATAATACTTAGACCAATTAAAATACTCTTTTAATGTGGCGTCACGTGACAATGACATATCTCATATTAAACTTTATCTAAAACACATTGTTTGAAATATATTTTAATAACATTAACAACTTGCATTTTCACTGTTGTCCAGTTTAATACAATTTGAAGGGAGATAATCTGTTTCTAATATTTTGACAGCAGCATGGTAACAACACATTCGCACGACAACAGATCATACATGATCTTTAGATTCATCATTCGTAACGGAGGGAACAGAGACACAGGCATTGGACAGGTGGGAGCATATTTAAGTAAACTATTGTATGTGTTAATATTTTGATAAATATGTGGTTCTTTCAAAAGTATACCGTATGGTAAATACATGATAACAGTAATTGAAATCAAATACGGAGTATCAATTAACAGTTCGTAACCAAAACATTTTAACATTTTAACGAACTAGACGCGACTGCCAACATGTTCACGGTGGTCGCGGGTTCGAATCCCAGGGCACACCTCTGACTTTTCGGAGTCATGTGTGTATTGATAGTCAATCACCACGCACTAAAACTGTGAAGGAAAACATCGTGAGGAAACCTGCATACCATAGCGATTTATAAAAATTCTATGGTATGTAAGTCCACCAACCCGCACTAGGCCAGCGTGGTGGACTATATGGCCTAACCACTCTCAATCGGTAGTCGATTGTAGAGGAGGCCCGTGCCCTGCAGTGGGACGTGTATGGGCTGATACAGAACCAAAACATTTTAATCTGCTTTCAATGGTATTGCCGCCAGATGTTTGTATTAATAGATTTTTGTAGAAAATATTTTTTTCCCATTGAGTATGTTTGAAAATATAGATATTCGATTTTTTGTTTTGCTTTGAATTCAACAATTTCATAGTTACGTTCGTAAGGTGGTAATGTAGGCGTCGTGGCGGTGGTAACACTGAAATTTCAAACAATATTTCGTAGTTATTCCTGTATCAGTCATATATAGCAAAACTGTGTTTTAGACTGCCTCGGTGGCGTAGTTGTACTAAGGTACGGTAACAAAGCTGAGGTCTCGGGTTCGAATCCCGGGTTGGTGATATTGGATTTTTCTATTCCTTATTAGCCCAGAGTCAGGAATTTGTGCCCGATATGGCGATAGGCTCGCCACCTATCACATCGTGGGACGGAACATACAAGGCGAAATGTGGATGTCCTGGCACCTCTGCCTACCCCTTCTGGGAAAAAGGCGGGAGTTTATGAATGTATGTATGTAGTAAAATAGCACCTGGGATACGTCGTAGTTTTTTAGACCTAGAAAATAGCGAGCGGCAGAGAAATCTTAATATTTATTTCTATTTATAGTTGGCTGAACGACCTAAAGTATAAAAGGTTAATCAAAGTAATCGCAATCTCGATGTTTTGTATATAATGGAGAGATTAATTGAAATAATGACCCGATTAGCTTCTTTGCCGAGTCATTCAGAAAGTCAAAGTATGCAACGTGATTGGTAGAAAGGCACCTTTATGACTTGAATGTTTGGCTACTATATGTGGCTACAGCGAAAGTCGTCACTGGACGATAACGATAATATGCGAGATACGATATCAGATCCACGGATAATCACATGTTGCATGTAAGTAAATATAAGATTTGTATAAAGTGATAAAGCCATTTCCTTAATCCCACTAATTAACATATTGATCCAATCGTATTGTTCTTGTCCGATAGTAATCTCAATCGCTTAACATTATTTCGACACGATAAAGCGGCTGCGATAAGATAACGAACTAATCCAAACGCTAAAATTGAACTTCTTGCTATGCGTGCTATTGTAATACTTGCCTTATTTTATTATTATTTGCTACTAACTTGAATGTCAATGAAAAGTCAATAGAAGCTACACCAAACTGTTGATCTTAATTTTTTCTTGACTTTATCACCTTCTGCCTGTAATCAGACGCACATGGCGTGGTTCCTTCATTGGTGATCAGGGTCACTTTTCCAACACGCCTTAACAGAGTAATCAATCAAACAAGCTTTATTGATAAAGGTTCACTGTCGCGTTTGTAGATTATTGTTACAGAGAAAAATAATTGTTATTTACTTTAGTCAGTAGTTGTTTTATGGGCTAGTAGCACAGTGTTTTGGACTAACCACCGAGAGCTCATAAGACTCGCCATGAATAATATTGTGAGAAATTACAATCAGAGTTAGGTATAGTCAGGGTAACATTGGTAAAACACTTACCTGTCCTCCTCGATATATAGAAGGGTGAATTTATATATGTTATTTTTGTTCATTAGGAATATTTAAGGTCAGTTTTATCATCAATTATAATTATTTAATTAAATAATAATGTGCAAGTTTGTGCATCATCAATGTCCAGTTTGGAACGGTTTATCAGTAGGTATCGCGTTAATCTTAATTACTTGTATAAGCAGTGTTATTGCCGGTAATCATTATTTAATTAAGATCTTCAGGATTGAGTGCACAAAATTTATTATTGTATAAGCTTAGTTTTTATTTCTTAAATAGATTTTTATTTTGAGCATTTTCTTTCATGTTATATCGACATTGCGCCCATGGCATTATATTGTAATATATTGAAGTATATATGAAATGATGTCAGTCGTCGCGGCTGGTCTCTGAACAAAATATTAAATCGATTTCTCTTTGATTTGCACTAAAAAACTGACGAACTGATGTTATGTATGGTGGGTATGTATAATTCAAGTTTCAGGTAAATAGGAGAACTACATTAAGTGGATTAATAAACTATCTGACTTTATCTGATTTGACATAATCTACGGGCTTATTTCACGTATATTATTCTTGATAATTTATGTCCTTGGCTTTATGATTTACTTAATATATTTTATTTTTATATTCTGGTATATTTATTATTCAACTATCAGTTATTATTAATCGTTGATCTTCACTGTTATTATTTCCTTATAATTTTGTGTTTTTTTATAGTAATGTGAATAGTAACATTACTAGACATTATGTACAAAAGAAACAATATACTTCATCCTTAAATTTAATTAATTAATGTAGACGACTCTTTTGTTTTATTAATTTGGTTATCAAATCAATAAATTACACATTGATAAAACTAAAATTTATGTGTTGAACAAATTAAAATACAGAATTCTATAAAACCATTTCATTGTTGTATTCATATATATTTATTTTAACGTTATATTGTCTGTGAAACAAATTACAGGATTGTTGTCCATAGTTTTCAGAATGACTTACCTTGTATTACAATCTGGTAAACGTTCAGATTTAACAAAGACAATAGTTTATTAACAAACCTATACTCCGGTTACCCAGGATATCTGATGAAAAGGGCCCGTACTAACAGGGAGGTGCTTCTGTCTTACGCAAAACTGAAGAAAAGTGATGGTTTCGGCGTCGTATTTCGTTCTGTGAGAGCGGTAACTGGGGCTCTAATACTTTTACCTTTCTAACAACCTTTTCCTTTCCTGTCTGTTGTTTATCTACGAGTATAATAAGAGGGCTATTTTAAGAGACTTAACGTACTTATAGTTGTTCTTGGTCGACGGTAATCATTTACCATCGATCTATGCAATAAAAATATCATTGATAATCCTCCGATATTGCGTCGCAATTGCCGAAGTACGATGCGTACCTTATCTTATTCATTTTTGTGTCGCTGTGTCCGGGTATAGATCGGCATTTTATTTATTTATATTGTAAAGTGTATTAAGAGTTTTCTTAATTTAAGTTCGGGCACTCATTGCATATCTTGATACTCTCTTTCATAGCAATTTGAATCGTATTCCATGGCTCTAATATTGTTACATTCGCGACCACCAGCCTAATTATTGTAGGCTCACACCCGGACGCGGCTGTGAGAGTTAATATGTTTTTATGTAAGATGTGTATCTTATCTAATTAATAATATTTAAATATGTGGTAATGGTAATGATTTCTTGTAAATATTAAATATCATGTCATAATCGGCTTTCGAAAATCCATCAGTAATGATGATAAATTATAAAAATAATACGATTGAGATAAATAATTGCTCAAATCTATTATGTAATTGCCCCCTAACATGCGATCTGAAACATTCTAAATAGGTTTTATTCTTAATGTTCTAAATAAGGCACAAGTATAAGGAACAGAGGTCACGTAGTAAGAGGCTTGTTAAGTTGTCGGCTTTGCATCATAAAGGTGACCTGAAAGAAACGCAGAGGAAGTTGAACGGGCAGCGGCGGTGGCGACTTGCACTATACACAGGGAAATAGCATAGATGCATTGCAAGATATAAATAACAATGTATTCAATTGAGTAAATTACTTAATGATAAATAATGTTTCATTCATTTTAGTTATGTACTTGATAAAATGCACTAGTAATGTTAGTAATTTTCTGAGACAAAGTAACTTAGGTTAAAACTCAATTGAATCGATTCTGTTGTTTCTAAACAACGGGTAATTTAAATATTTAAATAGAAACACCTAATACTTCATGTATTATCGTGAAAATGCCGTTTTCCAGACAATGCATTCCAAGTGTTGTCCTTCCTTTCTCCTTTTTTATTGTCATCTCACGTGGTCCGTGAGTCGTTGCCTTGAGGGTTCGGCTATAACATCTATATTTGCATATATCCTTATACCCGCTTTAAAATATACATATTTTATTTTCCATATACAATAGAGAGATATCATCTAATCTTATCTTATCAACCAATAGTCGAAGTGTTATAGCAAAGTCAACGATTTCGATTCAAACTTGCATATCTAATATAATATTGTTCACTTAAATATTATGTTTTTATTACGCGTATAAAATGTGGGTCCAATCTAAAATTTCTCTAGTGTAATATTTGCGTTCCCAATGCGTGAAAATTCAACTACTTATTTCTACTTTCGTAAAACATAGTGTCAGACAAAATAATTGTTTAAAAATACATACGTGTATTATCCGCTGCGCACATTGATGTCAAAGAATACGCCCTTTACCTTAACACTGAAGTGTTATTGGAAGATAAGGCGAGATACGGAGGCGTGTTAGTTGTTGTGGCTTCAAGTGTGGATCAACCAGATAGGGTATCTCTCGGATTATAATACCAAGGATCCGGTGATAAAAGTGTCAATGAATATCATTTTAGGGTCTTCGCTAACAATTTAACAAAGCACCAAACATAGCATGTACTGCAGTATGATGTTATACTTGTAATAGGCAAAAGCCTTATGAGGAGTTAGTCATAATTATACTGTCTTCCTTGGTGGCGTAGTTGTACTACAGTATGATCATAAATCTGAGGGCTCGGAATCGAATCCCAGGTCTAACGAAGTCATAGTAGATTCCTCAATTCATTATCAGCTCGGAAATTTGGGCCCGATATGACGATAGGCTCGCCCTCTATCACATCGTGGGAACAATCAAAGCGAAACGTACTGGTTGCTACCAGCACTTCTGTCTACTCCATCTAGGGAAAAGGCCTTAGTTTACGTATCTGTATATAATTATACTGTTGATGCAGTATTAGCTGTACTTTCCTAAACATTATTGCAAGATATTTAATATGTTTATGTCGTCATCTCGCTGTTGCTATATGATTGAATTACGTCGCCCGTGTGTGGCAGTGGAGCGCCTGTAGAGAGGCGGCGCGGCGCGGCGCGGGAGCCTCGTCGCTAACACAATCAGTGTAACTCGAGCGCGATAACGACGCCACACTCGCCACGTATTACTTCGTACTTTTTACCACTGCTGCTTGTTCTTAGTAATCATCTAACCCGCACACGTCCCGCTGCAGGGCTCGGTCCGCCTTACAATTAAGAGGTTAGGGTACATAGTTCATGCTGGCGTAGTGCGGTGCTTTCTTCCCAGATAGATACACTTACCATAGATTTTTTTTATAAATCTATATACCGGACAGGATTTATCAACCATCAAATTATTACTACGTATCACCGTGGAGATCCTAAGGGGAGGCCTATGTGAATCAGCAGAGGACTTCCTGTAACTGAATTGACAGAAAGTATTAAATAAATCATATATCTATAGCTTTTAAGTCAGAAGTTTATTCAAATTTTATCGAATTCTTTCTAAATATAAATGAAAGTGATTAAAATATTATTTCAGTGAATTTAAAACATTCAACATGAACTCTACATTCAACAAGATATTATTCGTTTGTCAGTGTTGCTGTCAGTCATTGTAAACCCCTAGGATTTAAAATTAGAGTGTGTTATTTAATATTAATCTTTGAATTTAATCCCTTTGTAACTCCAGTATCAGAGTGTGAATGTACGTGTTAATGTCTTATAATTTGTTTATGTGTGTATGTGTGGCCTACATAATAATCTTGATCAAGTGATCTCTGAGTAGGCAGACGCTTTTCTCGGTGATGTCTTTCCTCGAAATTTTCACTGTGCGCTGCTTCCATAGCTGCTAAATTCGTGTTTCCTGGTAGCTATAATATATAATTTTATTTTTCCGAATATAAGCAGGATTCGAGCTAAACTAAATTATTTTCTGGGAGAGTTAACTAGATTCGCAGCTGCCTGCTGCTGCGCGGGAATATGGCTAACATAAAAAATGGCATAAATTGTGATGACGTCGCTTTGTTTGTGTGAATATTTATAAAGAGAATATATTCATATGGAAATGCGGTGAGTGGCGGTGCGGCTCGGCCGGCAGCCCGCGCCACGCGGTGAGTGCAAACCGTTTCTTGGCGTAGTCGGCGCGCGGGGCTCACCGCGAGCCGCGCGGGCCCTCCACGTGCAGGGTATCCCTATCGGTCGTAATCATAGTCTCCCCCGCCCGCGCCGCGCGCCGCACCCCCGCACATCCCCCGAGGCTTATCTCGGCACAAAGGCGGCGGTGCGTGGGCCCGCGGGCAGCACGCGTTTGGGGATAACAATCGAGTTCAAATAAAGAGTGAGCTTTTGTTTTTTAGCCACGTTCGGGCGCAAGTTGAAGAGGTCTCGCCACAGCACCGGCGCGCACAGAAGCCGCACACACGCCACCGCGTGCCTGTTGCGCCGCCCCGCCGGGAACACTTTAATAATATCCACTTTCAAACCAGAGTGCAGTCTTGGGACACAATTCAACTGAAGGTGTTTGCAATAAATCAACGTGAACCCAAGTATGTTTGCGTTGCTCGTGGTTCGCCTGCGGTATATTACTGCGCTGAGTATCAAATGAAATGAAATGTATTTATTGGTCACGTAGGCAATTTAAAAGCTCTTATGACAAGTCAATACACATAGAATTTAATTTCTATATATAATATACTAGCTGTCGGGCCCGGCTTCGCCCGGGTGCAGATAGTTTTTGAGTCCAATCCACATCAAGAACATATTATTTCGCGTGTCTACTAACTATATTTCCCGCGTGCCGTCGACTATATTTCCCTTCCGTAGGAGAGGACATCCCGTGCCAACAATTTGAATTTGAAAGAGTAGAAAATATGTATATTTGGTTTCCTGACTCATCCCACGGGAACACTACATTTTTCGGGATAAAAAGTAGCCTATGTGTTAATCCAGGGTGTCAGCTATCACTATACCAAATTTCATCAAAATCTGATGAGCCGTTTTTTCATGAAAGAGTAACAAACATCCATACATCCATACATCCATACATCCATACTTACAAACTTTCACCTTTATAATATTAGTAAGGATATTCTAAACTTAGTATTACTTATTTAAATTTATTGCTATGATTAATTAAATAATTTATTTTTAAATTAATTTAAATTTTATTTATAATTAGTTTTATTTATTTATTTAATTTTATTCATATTTTATTTAAAGTATTAGTTTTTAGTTTATGGTAATTTATTTTTCAAAGAAATACATTAATTACGTTGGTCAAATTAAATTAATTATTAGTGGACCATGAATATTATTACAACGGTGCGTAGCAGTTTATTGTTACCATCGGATCCAACGCGGCCCTTCCTGAGAAGACCCGGCGAAACAAACTCAGTGGGCTTACACTACCACTGGAACTACGCGACGCGACCCAGTCCTGAGTATATCCAGCGAATAAGACTCAGTGGACTTGTTTTGGGTCCAACTTAAGACAACGACCATAAGTATTTCCGAAACGTCCCGTATGTTTAGGCTTACTGTCGGATCCAACGCGGCCCTGACTGAGAAGACCCGGCGAACAAACTCAGCGGGCTTTACTTTACCACTGGATGCTACGCGGCGCTACCCATTTCTGAGTAGATCCAGCGAGTCAAACTCAGTGGGCTTGGTTTTCGACAATTTACTAAAATAAGTATTTGTGACTTGTCTTACCAAGATTTACCATATTTATTATTATTATTTTTTGTTTACTCGATCGGTCGTCATAAATTTAATGGATTATATTGGTAAATTTTTAAGTTTACAACATTTAATATTTTTAATTATTTAATTTAGGGGATGTAATAAGCGAATAGTTCAGGGCCCCAGGAAGTCGCAATTTGCAGGAGAATACCTAATCCCAGGCTTTTTTATCCTCAATATATTCCTTAATATTATAATAACTCCTAGTCATAAGCTTGTTTTTAATATGTGTCCTAAATAGTTTGTCCGGTAGCTGCGTTATCCAATTGGGAAGTTTATTATAAAATTTAATACAACTACCCAAGAAAGTTTTTTTTTTGACTTTTCTAGTCTAAACGAGGGTATTGCTAGTTTATTTTTATTCCGCGTATTAATAGTGTGGGTGTCACTGATCTTATAAAACTTATTAATATTTTTACGAACGTGCATTATATTCTGAAAGATGTATTCAGATGACACGGTTAGTATATTACTTTCCTTAAAAACAGATCGCAAAGAATCGCGGCTCCCTAGATTATAAATAGCGCGAACTGCTCTTTTTTGTAATATGAATATGGACTCAATATCAGCCGCTGATCCCCACAAAAGAATGCTGTACGACATTATACTATGGAAATAAGCAAAATATACCAATCTAGCCGTTGCAACGTCAGTTACTTTTCTTATTTTTCGTACCGCGAACGCCGCGCTGCTAAGTTTAGCTGATAATCTCTCAATTTGTGGACCCCATAGTAATTTTTTATCTAGAGTGATCCCTAAAAAATTGTGGAATTAGCTAAATTTAGAATTTCTGAATTTAATTCGATAAGCGTTTTTACGCTTGCCACGTTCGGTAAAGCAAAAAGGATACATTTAGTCTTACTAGCATTTAATAGTAGATTATTAGCAGAAAACCAACCCGAGATTAAATTAAGAATATTGTTAGGTGTATCGAAATTATCGTCTTTCCGACTAACTTTAAATATAATAGAGGTGAATCAGAATAAAACTATGTCTGACCACTTCTGAACCATGTAAGGAAGATCATTTATGTAGACTAAGAATAAAAAGGGGCCCAGAATGGAACCCTGCGGAACCCCAATTTTAACTTTTGATCCTACTCTCTCTATCTCAAGTGTGAGTTATTTATATGATTTGTTATCAGCCGATGCTTTAATGTCACATCTTTTATGAATAATTCGCATACCGTCATAAAACCGGAAATGTCCGGGGCCGATGTATCGTTTTATTACTTTTCTGCAGATACAATCTCTGCAAGCACCTCGCAGTGCGCGTGACCCCTCTGTGGGCAGATAGTTAGCTCGCGTGCGTGCGCGCGTGTGTGCGTGAGTTCAAACCGAATAAAACAATAGGCAAGAGATTGTTCCTGAGCCAAGGGAATCAGAGATGCGAGGGTGTAGCCGGCTATTACTTCACAACGACCTCACTACACCACGCGCACTACAGAGGACTTAGCGCTTTGTATCCACCAACTCTATCCAACTACAATTGAATGGCACAATCGTGTGAAAGAAACGCCACTCGCTTTAACACGCAAATAAAATACATATATTTATTTACAAACACAATATATATTTTATACTGTATTTCTAGTATTTAAATAAAAATAAAATATATCAACGAGGCCAAGTTGGGCCAACCCATTTCTGTACTATTTTGCAGCATATTTCTCACGATCATATAGAAAATTGTTGGCATTTTTGAAACAAGTCTTTATAACATATATAGCCGGAATACAATGAACGCCCACGGCGATATAATGCGGAGATCGTTTCCGTCATATCTGGGAGTTATCGCCGCGCTTCAATCATTTGTCACGTCACATTACTACTGTAATGTTTTTGACGCTAAGTGCGCACTTCACATCAACGCAGGTTATAAGATTTATAGCGCCTTACAGAATTAAACCGTGTTAACTTATTTCCTTGCGATATATTTGAATTTAAATAATGACGTACGTGGTCGTGAAAAGTTCTGCGTATAAACAGAGGATAACTTGTAAGTTGTAACACTAGTTAAAGCAATACGAGTATACGACACGAAACCACCAAAAAAAATCTTTTCATTTTGAAATTCAAAGTCGCATCACTTTTATCACTCTTTCGAAACAGCATCGCACTTATTTTTGAATGCAATATACTGTGTATCACTGTACAGTAATAATTAAAATATTACAAAAATACTGCAGTATAAAGAGGCTCCATACGTTGGCAGTGAATGGAAGAAACATTATCATAAAGTGTATAATTATGTAATATGTCAAGTTGCACACTGCAAGCCTTGTTGTAGTGAGTTAGTGTTGGATGCGGGTCAGTGGCGCAGTATGTCGCGTGCCTGAATAATGACGACAATGAGTGTGTCGTGACATCCTCGCGCCGCTCTCCGCGCTCTCCGCGCTCTCGGCAGTCTCGCGGAGTGCGCTCACATTGGGACTACTTTGATTACATTTTTAACTGTAAACAGTAAAGTTGACTAGTGAGTTAACTGCAGCCTGTGTCACATGTGAACCAGGATGTCCGGCATTCTATTCATAGGCTGTTATAGGCACATAAAGTGAGATTTTTTCCCAACGATTTCATGTGTTTAGCCGGGATTCGTTCTTGACGGACATGCATCACTAATAAATTATTTCTGGTTTCCACTTGTAAATTGAAAGAAAAGAAAGGGTGACGTATACTATAACAGAAACGAAAAGATGTTTAAATAAATAATTTACTTATGGATTCCCAGATCCATCGCTAGAGCTGAATATTAAAGAGTGAAGTAGGAGTCCATAGACCTAAAATAACAGTTGAGTGATATTGTACATATTGTAATGAAGTAGAAAGCGCGGCGTAAGTAGGGAATGCGATCACTCAATGTATCTTTACTAGAGTCCATTGAAAAATAGTAGTGTAGTGCGAGCGAGGGCTGGAGGCGCGCTGTTCCCCGAGCGACTGTTAATACCAACATGCACGCGACAATACTTGTAAACATTACTACATTTATTGGTTCTCTTTACGACAATATAAGTTTACTACATTACCCATCATTCTATTATGTTTGTAAAATAATCTTATTAGTTTTACACATCAAATATAGGTAGCATCGCAATTTCGTTGCTTATTTTAATGAGTAGATGCACACATAAATATACATAAATAATTAAGCGTTTACAGTATACTACAAAAAGTATCATGTGATAACTTCACTTTGGAACTGTTAAATAGTCTCCGTAACGAGATGGCACAGTTAAGGTTAAGATAAAAGCTTGAGCGGGCGCGCGGAGCACAGCGCAGCGAGAGGAAGCAGCGATCTCAAAGTATTTTATCTGCTAAAGAAATAGAACAGACATTGTGACGTCGCAGAGTGTCTGTGATGGTGGATAGCATCAGTGCTAATTGCGCTCATAATTAGCGCTGGAGACACAGGCGGCGCTCGGGGCGCTCGTGTCGCTCGGCGCTCACAGCGCTCGCAGCGCCCGGAGCGCTAATGACGCGGAGGTGGTTTTTATTGACAAACTGAGATTGTGTTCATAGACTGCGACTGTAACCAAACTGCACTCTGTAAGCTATGTGACGTTTACGAACGCGGGGCTCCCAACTAAAACGAATGACGTCATGTCACACATTGAGTTTTTCCTTTGGTGTCGAGAGAACTATTAAAGGTGCAAACACAGACTTCATTTGAAACTAGTTAATGGTTGGAAATTCATTATTCAATTTTAAAATAGAACTTAAATATTGATTCACTAATAATAATATTTGTCATGAGTTGTAATCCCTGCACCTGCCTCTGAATATATTCAGCTCAGTATTAAACTACGATATTGTGTGTGGTTGTAATGTAAGCTACATTGCTCTCAACTTGTACAATCGTCGTGTATAGAGACTTCACTACACGGGAGCAGTGTGTCAGTAGGGCGCGGGTGGCGCGGCGAACTCGTGACACACACCACACACGCTTTAATTTTATTGTTATCTGCTAAATGATTTCATTACTTGTACCTCGTACATTATGCTAGCAACAGTGCTGTTTTTACAATTTTTAACGATATTCAACTAAGGTCGCATAATACTGGAATTCTCTTTATGTAATTAAACAACCTACATGTTATTTTAATCATTTACTGTAAATTGCAAGTTACAAAAAATAAATGAATAATAATAATAATAATTGAAAAATTTGTGGCCTTAACGCATTGAGCGTGTTAACTCGTTAAATATAAAAAGTAATAAAAAAATAGAATAAAAAACACATAATATATTCCTTAGGCCAATACAATTTATTTATATATTTTATCATAAGATATATTTCATTATATTTCTAATTGATTTAGTTATATTAACAATTATATTTGAGTAGCTATATTAATTGTTATATTAAAATATAGCCTTACTATTTATAACTAATAATTATTAATTAATAAAGCAATATAAATCAACAATGATACTTATCTGGTAACGGTACTCAGAGCCAGGTTTATACTGACAGAGGGCAGAGTAATGTTCTGCTCCACGACTCGAATATCACTGTGTCACTTTATACAATGCTGGTGCTTTTATACCAAATCGTGAACAACCCCACTGTGCCCTACTTCTGACTACCCATCATGTATAAACAACTTATTTATGCTATATAATGTACTAATATTGTAATCTAAGTAATAAATTTATGTCCTTAAATCAACAACATCTCACAAGCGCTTTCTTCCGGGAAAAATATTTTGTTTCTATTATTTACTACACTACACACTACACACAACACACACACACGCACACGCACACGCACACGCACACGCACACGCACACGCACACGCACACGCACACGCACACGCACACGCACACGCACACGCACACGCACACGCACACGCACACGCACACGCACACGCACACGCACACGCACACGCACACGCACACGCACACGCACACGCACACGCACACGCACACGCACACGCACACGCACACGCACACGCACACATACACGCACACGCACACGCACACGCACACGCACACGCACACGCACACGCACACGCACACGCACACGCGCACGCACACGCACACGCGCACGCACACACACACACATGTAAGTATGCTAATAACCCCCTGCCTCGGATACGTCATGATATTCTCACACAGGTGACAGCTCGAGGCATACAATATGTCGGCAGTGAGAGTAAGAGTCCCATCATACGTGTTTCTACATAAACAAGGAAGAGAGGTGAGGCTAATATTCGTACCGAACATAAAGAACTTTTAGTATTTATCTCATAAGGAAGTCAGTTATAGGTCAGAAAAAATATCATTCTTATTCTGGACCGAATACCACGTCCGTATGAAAATCTAGTCAAACAAAACTAACAAACGAGCGGTAATTAAAACAATGTTACAACTAACGTTAATGGGCAGTCCAAATGTGCTTAGTTGCCATGTAATTGAGTTGCAGGTACAATTCGTGTTTATGTCCCAGTTATGCATTTCCCAGCCCAGTCGCCGCGGGAGTCGCTGCATTTGCATACTTTTGTCAGTTTGGGCAAATCAAATGGGTTCGGTTTTATGGCGGGCGGGGGCATTATGAACGCCATCGCTTAATGTAATTCGCTCCGGTTATAAACTGTGCTTCATTATCCCTTGTAACGACGCGGCCATTGTGTAGGTGCGAGCGTGCAAGCGAAGAGTCCTGTGCTGCTGTAGCTCAAAGCACAATACACAGAGGCGATGAAACGGTTAAATAAAGCCTTTAAAAGGAGAAAGGGAATTTAGTAGGAGTCGGATCAAAGTACCTAGTTGGAAGTCGAACACCATTCAATTCTTCAAGATACTTACGTGAAAATACTATACGTGATCAATTATCGCCCAGTTTAAAGTTGATGGAAAATATTGTGAGGGAACTTAAACACTTCATATAACGGTAAAAACATTGGGGGGAATCGTACATACATAAGTGTATCAATGCGCATTAACTTAGAGTGTAGAACTAAGCCTTGTATCTCTCCTAATCGTTAAAGAGGCTCGTGGCCAGCAGCGTGTTGTATAACTTAATTTTATTGTTTATTTATTCAAAAGAAATGGCGATCATTAATTGCGTAGGCAGCTGAAATGGGCAAAGTTGGCAGCCGTGCGGAGGTGGGACAAATACTAATCTGTTGAACTTGACGGAATGTAAATGAGAGCCGCAAAAACTGCGGCACGATGAATAGATTAGCTCTCGCCGGTGTCGGGACACGGTGTGGGGTGTCAGTGTCGGGTGTCGCGGCGCTCGCTCCACGTTTGATTGGTGTAATTGACAAAGTTGGTCGGCGCGTCCCTCGCTTTCTATTGCGATTCTAACGCTGTCACTTGTTTAATGCTCTGTCCGCGCCGCGCAGCACTCGGGCCTTTCGATTAGTTCCAGTAGTCAGCTCTATAACACAGCTTACTAATAAAAAATACTTCGAAAAGAATCTTAAATAAGTGTTAGAGACACATTGAGATGGGATCTTTTTTATGGATTTACAAAGCACCGCAACTTGCAAATTTGAAGGTGCTTTTAGGGTAGAATGCTCACATTAAAAACCTTTAAATTCCAAATATAATTTATCAGCAGTATAAATCGTGAGTGATGTGCATATTTTATGTAAGCGAGACACCGCGACAGGTCCCAGTGATGACGTTATTGGCACGCTCCACGCGACCCGCGCGTGTGCACGCTCCATTATGCAGCGAGTGAGAACACTCCGCGCAGTGCAAGTGTTCGCCGCGAGATAATGCCTCCCGTGTGCAAGTGCCATTACACACCTCGACCTGCACTATTGACACGCTTGGCTGGATTATATGACAAATGAAAAAGTTCCCTGCACGTACAGAATTTTGTGACGCATAGTAAATCTGTCTCAGCCCATATACGTCCCACTGCAGGGCACGGGCCTACTCAAGAATCGAGAGTACGATTGAGTGTGTTAGAGAGTATAGTCCACAACGCATGCCTTATGCGTGTTGGCGGATCTTTATATACCATAGAAATTCATACCAATCGCTATGGTATGCAGGTTTCCTCACGAAGTTTTCGTGCATGGTGATTGATTACCAACACACATATGACTCCGAAAAGTCAGAGATGTGTCCTGGGATTCGGACCAGCTACCACCGTCGACATGTTGGCAGCCGCGCCCGGTCCGTTTATAAACAGGCCACCATGCACTTATAGTAACTTATAAATAAAACACCGACAGTCACATACATACAAAGTCCTGACCCCACTCAAGATCAGTACATTTGTTATGGGTATCAGGAATTACGAGAGACTTTTCGGTCTCACAAACATCCACACAACACAACACCACCCGAAACAAATATCCATGAATCACACCAATATTTGTCTCGGTGCGGGCATCGAACCCGCGGCCTCACGTTTCGCAGCCGGTGTGTAACCATCTGCGTCACCGAGGCTGTCTGTAAAATTCCGTTAATAATGTCATGTTGCGGTGTGAGTTTCAATATAAAACGGTATAATAACATGCAGACCCAAAACAATTGTTCTTAAACCATTATTAAATAGTCTTAACCCTACACCTGCATTTCTTGTACTCCAGAATTGATACTTAACTTTAAAAAATCGAGCACTAAAGCTTACAGAGTTTCTGAAAATGTCTAATTTATCTTTATAAATTCGTAATTAATTAAACAAAAAAAAAATGATTAGGAGGAATTTTTGGTGATTATAAGTGTAGGTATTAGAATAAGCACTCACTTCCAGGAAATAACTATTATATATTTTGTAAATTAACACTTAATACATTCACAGACAGAGTAAAATTATAATTATGCGACTCGGAGCGAGATGTGCTCGTGACGAGAGATGGCAGACTGTCTTTCTCATCCAAATAAACCGACCCTTTTATAGGACTACCCGAATGAGGATCGGTGGGGATAAATCTTCCAGAAAATATATTTAAGCCATAAAATAGGGTCTATCCTTTCAACTAAAAATTAATGTCGGCCCAAACATCTGGGCTATTGTCTAAACAGAAAGGTTTCCCCAAACATGTGTACTATTGTCTAAAAAACATAAATTTGTTGCAAAGGATTACCGCCACTAAAGAACTTAACTATAATAATACAGTTTTATTGCCCCGGCATGAACGGGCCATTACAATTAGGAAACAATAATTTAGAACAGCATATTTTTAACTAATATTATACAATAGGGTACACAAAAATTCTTATTTTAGTAAAACCACTCGCAGATGTTTTATGGTTAAACATCTGCAGTCATATCTTAAAATGAAATGCGTGTTTAAATAATGTTCAAATTACAAATAATAAGCGTGTTATTTTATAAGCTAAATCTAAGTTGGCGTATTGCAACCGCTTTAAAAGCTATATCTAAGTTGGCGTATTGCAACCGCCACAAATTGAAAATAAAATATTGTCAATACCCCTGTCAAAATAGGAGACAAAATGATGAGCTAGAGAGCTAATTTTAAATAAAACGAACTTAACACATGAAGGAATTTACTCAAAAGCACCACGTTTGTCACGCAAGCACTTATCTCGGCATGAAGATCAAATCTACTGCTTCAGATTTCAAAGGCGGCTTCTCACTTACTACGCTGGGGAATGTCGCGTAGCAACATGTTGAATTGGTTACACGAGTTTAATGAGATTGCTATTGATAACAGAAAACATGGAAAGCTACATACCTTGCCTCTCATTACATAGCATAGTTCTTATTTACTTTTCTCTCAATTAGGATAATACACAACATAATTTATAGCTGTACAAGGGCAATAAAATTACTACATGACACAGTACATCGCAGCAACAATGTGACAGAAATCCCACAAAATCCATGCAATTGTACAAAACACCAAAAAAAGTAAACAGAAAGCGTCGGAGTTCAGCTGTGCGTTGAATAAGTGATGTGCAGTATTACCGGGCGTGAAGCGAGCGCCGACCGCGTGGTGAGTGGTGGCAACAGTGGTGAGTGGTGAGTGGTGAGTGGTAGCAGTGGTGGCGGTGGTGGCGCCACTAAATATAAAATCATTAAAACGCAGCGGCGCCGTGCTGCTGCGGTCGCCACACCGCACGCTTATCCAATTTAAATAGCCAATCATTATTTATTTTGTTCACTTGCAGGATGATCTATCATAACCGACAATCGTGAATAAATAAACTCAACATTCACTTACACCATCCTTACACAAAGTTATCATAAAAATCTTGCGCCGTACGAGTCAAATATTACGACAGACTTTTCGGTCTCCCACCCAAATCTGACAGAAGAACATTTCTCACTCATGGTTAAAGTGGACTCTCAGGTCGGTCATAAAATGATTAGCCAAAAGCTAACAACGAAAATAAATTTTAAAATTTATAACCACTTTTTCAGTCAATATTTTTACAAAATAATTTCGCTTTCCGTGGAAAAAATTTTCAGAGCACTGCATATTAATAAATTAGGCCGTCACGATACCTGTTGAAATCTGTCTAATTTACAATTGCTCTTTTATTACGGTGGATATTTGTACAACGCACTGAAGCGGTAGTATTATTACGGTATTACTGAACATCTAAATCTCGTTTATATAAAAATAGGTAATTATAAAAAGACAACACAGTAAATCCACCGTCAGATTTTGTGTTTAGTAATTTAGGTTTTACAGTGTTATTTTCATGCCGTCGGGTATAATATTATTAAGTAAATTTTATTATAGCGTGATCGGAAGTTAAACACTGAAGAAATTTGTAAAGTTCTCATCTGCCGATAAACGCTGTTTCCCAAATGTATGACGAATAATATCTATGTAAACTATTGCTTTTTGCGGTATTTACGGTATCTGCGAAATCTCCAGCTTAAAATTAAACCAACTTATAGACTAGAAAAAAATTGACTTTTAGCACACTCGGACGGTCCTCGATAAGAAGTTTTCTTATTTAGTGTTTGAAACGAGGTCACCTTTGTGCGGTCTGTACAAATCTTCCTGGCCATCTTAAATTGCAACATGAACGAGTTTTTTTATTGCAACCGTGCGATTTGAATAAATATTACAGGCATATTTTAAAATATATTAAAACCGTTTTATTATTTGCACAATTTGTCGGTAACAAATAGAATTGAGTTCATTATTTCGATAATAACTCGACAATTTAATGCGGAACGAACTCTGTAATTGCGCTGAATGTGACTCGTTGTGAACGCCCACTATTATTAAAATCCTAAAACCTCGGCGTTAATATAAAATAATGTGAAGTATATTGGAAATTATATTTGCATTTTGCGTAGTGAAACGCTCAGTGTTAATTACCGACAATGATGCACAATACGCGCGACATTTTGTACAAATTAAGCCTCAATATAAATATGACGTGCGTGGAGGGCACGGCGCGGGGTCGCGGGTCCGCGGGGAGAGCGGGGAGGGGTAGTTAGAGTCAACTAATAAACACACAGTATTTGTAAACAATATACTTAGTGAATTATGCATTGCCGCGACCGTGGGAGGTTAATTCTTTGCAGTACTTTATCCAAATAAATAATTAGTAAATTAATACAATATGGTATTACTATAATCTGGTTAATTGGCGTATAGAGATTGTGAGATGAGAAAATGGAGACTGCAGGTTCAATTCCTGCGGCGACACAAATGTTCTTGTCTGGTCTCAGTGTTCTCAACTCCAAAAGGTTGTCGTAGTTTCTTATTAGAATGCGAAAATTACTTTCGAAATTAGAGCCGTTGCATCCATCATACACGAATTGATTCCGTGTGAAGTGAAGCGAATTTGTGTTTTCATTCTGAGCGGCGTTTAGTAAAGCAATATAAGCAAGAACTTTAAAATTAAAAACCTGTGGGGAACAATTGTAGTGTCGGTGCGCGGCGGCGCGGCGGCGCACCGTTCAGATATTGGACGGGCGCCGACCAAAATAATTTGTACGCCGACTTGTTAATCCGCAGACAAAAGCCTTTGATCTGGAGCACAAACTTCCTCACTCGACTCGCCTCCCCGGGACCTGCCTCCGCCTCCCCTCCCCTTGTACCATGCTTCGCCCCGCACACGCCCTACCTTTGCTCTCGGGCCGGCACGATTAACGCAGACAGGAATTCCAGCGCTAATATCTTCAAAAAGCGGACACTTACGGGAGTTTTTAATTCTTCTCTGTGCCGCGGTTCGTGAGGAAAGGACGCTGCGCCGCGCGGGGAATTTCAATCGTTTTTATAGTTTCTTTCATTCTACTATCCTGTCAATTGAGAAAAGAAAATGTTCTCCTTTTGATTTATGCAACAAACATGGAAACCCGCATAGTGTGAGATGTGTGCCTTCAAGTATCAGTATGTAATTGCTGTTATGTTCCGGATTGATGTACATTATACATGCATGGCGACTTGATAGTGTTCCTACCAACGCTGAAGTCTACGTGGGTACTGGTAGCCTTTAAAAACGAACACATTGAGTATGTGTTTTGATGAAGGCCTAGTTACTGAAGAGGTAGACTCAGCTCTATATCCAAAATGTTGGAAACTTTACAGAAGCGTTTTTTCTACTTATTTCGAGCTTTCATGAAATAAATGTTACGCCAGAAAGACACACATTTGCGAGATATAAATATTTACATAAAGCTTTTTGCATTATACGATATTGGAAAGACGCGTTGCCAGTAGGTGGCAATACGCTCGTATTTTGAAGGTCGCTAGGTCGTATTTGTTCGGAAGTAACGCCGCTGGCAATTAGTTCCCCAGATTATCCTAAAGTATAGACCATATAAATTAAGGCACGCCAAATTCAATGCGAATAAAATAAATACATACAACAGTCACACACATATACACCCCACACTGTGATCGAGTCTTGTGTCGTGCGTATCAGGAACTACGAGAAACTTTTCGGTCTCACAAACACCCAGACCTGAAAAAAATACCTGTAGTTCACACAAATATTTGCTTCGGTGCGAGGATGGAACCCGCGGCCTCTCTTTTCACATTCGGCTTCAAACTAACTACGCCACGGGGGCTGTCAAATTGTTCTGATGCTAAATAATAAATGCACCCAACAGTCAAACAGGCAAAAACAAAGGCTTGGGTTTATGTTATCATAATCTACGAGAAACTTTTTTATCAGACTAAACTTAGACGCCAAGTAAATACTTGTGTCGCACAATTAGTTTTAGTGCGGGGTTTAAACTCGTGGTCTCTCGTTTCTAACGACACCACAGAGGCTGTCGAAGCTAATTGTAAGCATCTGGACGTGGGCAGTGAGGTCAGTTTGTCGACCGAACACGCTCGCAAAGTACGGCGAGAGTGTGGCGTGACGGATCGCATCATTTGAATAAATTATGACGGGTTGTGGCAGATGTTGTACTAATGGTGAACGGCCACCAGCCCCCGGGGACACATCGGTCAATGAATTTCAAGATGGCCGCGGATATGCAAAATATATCACCATTAGCTCTGCCTACCTACACGGCTCGCGCCGCGTGAACACTGAAACGCCGTGTTTGCACACTTATATATCCAGCGAGCAATTTGATTCTAGTTTCGTTCGCTAATTGGAACTGTGCGCTTCTACAAATTACACACAAAAAATGGAGACGTCAATTAAAATAAAATTTACGACAATATAACTTTGCAAGTGCGTAATTCGCGACGCGGCTTGTTTGCCGGCCCATCGCGCTTTATGATCAAAAGATAAATAACAATATCGCCAAGTGCTGTCGCCTTGTTCTCGCCCGGCGAGCCCGCCCGGGAGTCCGTGGCACTAATTACCGGTGCGCCGGAAACGCGCCAAAACGCGTACGTTTTAAACTTCCTGAAAGATTCCCTCGCGGGCCAGGGGTGGTTGCGGGGCGGTGAGAGGGGGGCGGTGAGAGGGGGTGAGACCAGGTAGTTAACCTCTTAATAATGACGTGTCCCTCGGCGTGCAGCCGCCGAGCCGCTTTTGAAGTAAACAACAGATAAAATTCCCTTCCCTTTGTTTTCAAGTGGCAATTATAACATTTCAGCTGGGTTGCGATCAGTCGCGTCCATCGCGCACCGATATCGTATCAATTGCCTGTTTTGTTATCATTATTTACATAAACGTGTCGAAATATATTGATAATTGTATTAAACTGGATTATTTTTGAGATATGCTATTCAGTGATAATTATATTTTTAGCTATCTTCATTATTTCCATCAAAAATGATGTATATGAGTTTATAATAATCAGGTACGTACATAATTACAAAATGTATTTTAATCACTCCAATGTTTTTGCCAATTCCAAGTGTTTTAATATCGTACTAACAAGGACACGTTTGAGGAAAAACTTTGCAATTGAAATCGAAATCATGATATAGAATTGAAATATTACACAATTTTGTAATGTATGTGTACTGAGATGTAATGTTCTGAGGGATTATAATTATTATCAATATACTTGTAGTAGACAATAATCACCTTCATAGAAGGCTGTAGAACGAATCGATCAGCGGACAGCTTTAATGTACATGTTTATGTCTAATATTAGGAAGTTTGATAAAATAGCGTGAAATTAGACCAATAAAAGGATTATTTATTTTATTAAGACGAATGACATCAAAAGCTGGATTATATTTACTACGGTTGTTATCGTTACGAAATTAGCAGCTATGTGTAATTCCCGAAATATTTTCGCGAACATATTTTACGAAAGAAAGAGTTAAATATTTTTTAAGAAAGAATGAATAAAAGAAAATCAATTTATTATTAATCCACATTAATAAGAATAAGAACACAATACAGTATACTGTAAATAGTCTAGTTAATGATACGCTTATATTTAGCAATACTAGTACCAAACACCTTACTAGACTACATTTTTATATTTTTACTAACATTCGGGCCCGGCTCCGCCCGCGTGAAGATACACGTTTCAACATGGCGGTCAAAATGTTCGAAATGAAATGAAATGTATTTATTGATCACGTAGGCAATTAAGGAGCTCTTATGACAAGTCAATACACATAGAACTTAATCTCTATTTACAATATATTTCCTAAACTTAGTATTACTTATTTTAATTTCTTGCTTTTATCAATTTATTTATTAATTTTATTTATTTTTAAATAAATTAAATTTTTATTTATAATTAGTTTTATTTATTTATTTAGTTTTTATTCATATTTTATTTAAAGTATTAGTTTTTACTTTATAGTAATTTATTTGTCAAAGAAATACATTATTTACGTTAGTCAAATTAAATTATATTATTTGTGGACCATAAATTTACAACGGTGCGTAGCGGTTTATAGTTACCACCGGATCCAACGCGGCCCTTCCTGAGAAGACCCGGCGAAACAAACTCAGTGGGCTTACACTACCACTGGAACTACGCGACGCGACCCAGTCCTGAGTTTATCCAGCGACTAAGACTCAGTGGGCTTGTTTTGGGTCCAACTTAAGACAACGACCATAAGTATTTCCGATACGTCCCGTATGTTTAGGCTTACTGCCGGATTCAACGCGGCCCTGACTGAGAAGACCCGGCGAACAAACTCAGCGGGCTTTACTTTACCACTGGATACTACGCGGCGCGACCCATTTCTGAGTAGATCCAGCGAGTCAAACTCAGTGGGCTTGGTTTTGGTCAATTTACTAAAATAAGTATTTGTGACTTTTCTTATAAAGATTTGCCATATTAATTATTATTTTTATATGTTTTTTTCGATAAATTAATTGATTTATTTGATTGTATATTGGTTAATTTTTGAGTTCACAATTTTAGATATTTCTAATTATTTAAATTAGGTTAGGTGGTGAATTAAGCGAATAGTTCAGGGCCCCAGGAGGTCGCAATGTGCAAGAGAACACCTAATCCCAGGTTTTTTTATCCTCAATATATTCCTTAATATTATAATAACCCCTAGTCATAAGTTTGTTTTTGATATGAGTCCTAAATAGTTTGTCCGGTAGCTGTGTTATCCAATTGGGAAGCTTATTATAAAATTTAATACAACTACCCAAGAAAGATTTTTTTGACTTTTCTAGTCTAAACGAGGGTATTGCTAGTTTATTTTTATTCCGCGTATTAATAGTGTGGGTGTCACTGACCTTATAAAACTTGTTAATATTTTTATGAACGTGCATTATATTTTCAAAGATGTATTCAGATGCCACGGTTAGTATATTGCTTTCCTTAAAAACAGATCGCAAAGAATCGCAGCTCCCTAGATTATAAATAGCACGGACTGCTCTTTTTTGTAATATGAATATGGATTCGATATCAGCCGCTGATCCCCATAAAATAATGCCGTATGACATTATACTATGAAAATAAGCAAAATATACCAATCTAGCCGTTGCAACGTCAGTTAGTTGTCTTATTTTTCGGACTGCGAACGCTGCGCTGCTAAGTTTAGCTGATAATCTCTCAATTTGTGGACCCCATTGTAATTTTTTATCTAGAGTGATCCCTAAAAAAATTGTGGAATTAGCTAGATTTAGAATTTCTGAATTTAATTCGATACGCGTGTTTACGCTTGCCACGTTCGGTAAAGCAAAACGGACGCATTTAGTCTTACTAGCATTAATAGTAGATTATTAGCAGAAAACCAATCCGAAATTAAATTTTTGTTTGTTAGGTGTATCTAGATTATCGTCTTTCCGATTAACTTTAAATATTATAGAGGTGTCGTCAGCGAATAAAACTATGTCTGACCACTTCTGAACCATGCAAGGAAGATCATTTATGTAGATTCCGTAGTACCTTAGCTTCATAATAAGTGTTTGGTGGTCAACACAGTCGAAAGCCTTGGATAGATCACAAAAAACTCCTAGAGCATCTTGAGATGCCTCCCAGGCTTCTAAAACCGACGTGATTAGCGATGTCCCGGCATCTTGAGTTGAGCGACCCTTTGTGAAACCAAATTGATTCCTATGTATTAGCTTATTTTCATCAAAATGTGCTAGCATTTGATTAAGCAAAAGTTTTTCGAAGATTTTGCTAAGAGCCGGTAGTATAGAAATGGGTCTATAATTCGACGGATTGTTCGAACATCCTGACTTAAAAATGAGTACAACTTTACTAATTTTCATTAACTTGGGAAAGATACCGTCACTTAGGCAGGAATTAAAAATAGTAGCTAATAACGGTGCAATGATAACAATAATAGCTTCTATAGCTTTAACAGACAGTCCCCATATATCTTCTGTAGTTTTTATTTTAATTTGCTTGAAAGCCTTTATTATTTGACAACTGGTTACCTTGTGAAAGTTAAACTTAGGCATATTTCCAGGAACATTTTCCTTTAAAAAAGATTCCGCTAAATCTACAGATGAATCTAAATGTTTGGTTAAGTCTAATGGTATGTTAGTGAAAAAATTATCAAGATAATTGGCAATAGTGGATTTATCTGAAATAAGGTCGTCATTTATGCGGAGAGCAATTTTGTTGTCATTTTTTTATTTTTCCCAGTTTCAGTATTAATAATTTGCCAGGTTGTTTTTATTTTATTATCTGACAATCTAAGCTTTTCACTTATATAATTAGATTTAGCCTGCATACATACTTTTTTAAATAATTTTGAATATAATCCGACATATTTTTTAAAGTTGACATCAGGTGTATAGGACCTTTTGTCATATAACTCATACAAGATTTCCCTACTACGTCTAATGCCTTTAGTGGCCCAAGCACAAAATTTTATTTTAGAGTTAATTTTAATAGTTTTAATTTTACATACTTGGTCAAACTCTTTACGTATAATTTTAAATAATGACGAGTACATGTCGTTTGGACTGCCATCAAGTGTAAAAGTATCTATTTTTGATTGTACATTACTGTTAAATTGACCTAGGATTTTATTAGATAACGGCCTAAAAGTTATTAATCTACTGGTTTTGTCTACAGCATGTTCTAATTTCACTAATTGGCATTTATGGTCAGATCTAACCCCTATCTTTATACCTTTTTCTAGTACTTCGAAGTTTGTTATGATATTGTCCATACAACGCGAAGTTTCAGGCGTAATTCTAGTAGGCTCCGAGAACAAACATGTCAGATTAAATGAGCCGAATAAAGACACAAACCTACACTTATCAACCGAATCAACTAGTAAATTAATATTAAAATCCCCACAGACTAGAACTTTTTTATTACTTTTAATTTTGTTTAAAATATCCTCCATTGTTGATAAAAATAGCGAAATATTTGATGAAGGAGGTCTATAGACACATAATATGACATAGGAATTTGTTTCCGCACATGCGACCTCACACACTCGTTCAACAGAGAGGCAAGAGATATCCTTTCTTTCCCTAAATGTGATATGATCACGAACTAGAATTAAGGAACCTCCACCTTCCGCTGAAATTCTGTTAAACGAGCTGGCGACCCTGAAACCATTCACATTAAAATTCATAAGGTGCGCCTTCAACCAGGTCTCTGTGAAACATAATATACTAATGTTAAATGTGTCAATAAAAAGTTCAATCTCTAAAATTTTGCCAGAGAAGCGGTTTATATTCTGATGAGCTAATACTATATAATTTTCACCACTTCCTTTTGTCAAAGTTAAAAGTTTAAATTATTATTTACCACATTTATTTTAGTAACATTACTATAAGTGGTAGTGCCTGTGGTCTTCGTCATATTACTTATGACTGTGTTTAAAAAATTAGCTACAGGTGTAGCAAGTAAATGTAAATATTTATTTGGTAGATACAATGTATCCCTAGCCTGTTTAAAATATTTACCAATAAAAATATTGGTGTCAAAAAATAAAAATTTGTCACTATAGTGACTTATTAAAAATTGCATGTGCCTATTTAACACATGAGTGTGGATATTTACATTATCTGACACATTATTTAAATATGGGAAGGCACACAATATGATTTTGGGACATTTGAGTTTCAATAATATTTCAAAACTCTCAGTAATGTCCCGCTTTTTTAGACCTTGACAATCTCCAATGCAGACTGTTATACAAGTGTTGTCATTATAAACTTTTTGCGACAGAGTATTAACAATATGTTTATAAGGCATCCCTGGCATACAGTAGTTTACTAGGGGATGACTACTACTTTTATTTATTATTATTCCAATACCTTTTCCTACATTGTCAGAATACATTATAGTATTATATTTGTGATTTGGAACATTAGTACTATTTCTGGGCGTAAGTGGGACAGTGCATGTTTTTGTATTATTTATGTCATCAATTATGATTGATGATTCACATCCTACATTAATTGATTGGTTATATCTTAGAGAGTAGGACAGGTCAGATGACATTAAAGATTTATTAACAGCATAATTATCATTTTGTTTCTGTTCACAAGCTTTGAGCAATGTTTGAACTTCAGTTTGTTGAGTCAAATATTTGCTGTAGGTCAAACTCAATTGCTCCTCTAAAGTACTGATATCAGACAGAAATCGTTGAGTGTCTATTTCATATATATTTTTGCTGTCCTCTAGTTTGATTTCATAATTTTGAAGTTTAGCTATCAGGGCTCTACGTTCTTTCCTAAGTTCCAAAATGGTGTTTTTATTAATATTTTTTGATTTAAATTTTTTTAATAATTTATTGATTTTGATGTATTTTTTTACTTTTTTATTGCTAAGTAGGTTTATACTTGGCTGGCACTTTGGTGAGTCACCCCCTGTTAGGCCTATAACATCAGTAGCCTTAACAGGAGTATACTCTGAACATATATCAATTAATTCATTAAATACACTTTTATTTGCCGCTGATTGTGAAAGTTCAATTTCTTTCTCTAACTTTATAATAGTATTATTTGCTACATTTAGATCCAGCTCAAGGTCCCTAACCCTACAGAGGGACTCCTCATACAGGGAGCTACAGTGCACAAATGACTCTGTCACCGCTTGGAGCTTGTCCTGTTCCTTAGCAACCAGTAGGTAGTTATGGTGCAGTGCAGCCATCTCACGTTTGAGTGCTGAGTTCTTGTCCACAATATTTTTTACTTCATCCTCACTTTCCTCCCTCTCCTGCAGAAGCTGCTTGCATTGGTCTTTGTATGCCTTGAGTTCCTTTAGCGCTTTGCTCAACCTAAACTCAGCCTCTTGGGCAGCAGCTTTGCGGGTTTGCATGATGGAAAAAGTGTGGATGGACTGAAAAAGTAAGAAAAAAGGAGTGGGCAGTAAAACTGTATTTATAATACGAATTTAATAAATTAATTTTTACTTTTAGTGGACCAGAGGGTATTCTTATTAATATTAATATGAAATATAATCAATTTGCACAGAATTTTGATATTAATTAGTTGTCTAATTATTATTTAATAAAAGCGTACTAAAGTGTCGTATTGTTGTTACGATTGAGATGAGTTGAATTGTCTGGGGCAAATAGTGTTCGTCGTCAAGATTGCTTCCACTATTTGTCAAGCAAGTTGAGACTTGAATGTTGCCAGTGAGTGATGGACGTAGCTCACAGTAGTGAAGCAATGTACAGTATTGTGTTGTGTATGTAATTAGATAATAAACACAATAGTACTCGCCGTTTTAATCGTTATTGTTCAAAATTCTCCTTTGCGGTGACAGTTGACAGATGTACAACCTCAACGTTTGAAATTTCTTGTTTTATTTTACATAAATATGATTTAATTACAATATTAATGCACTGATTTATGTACTAAACTTATTTAAAACAATTATTATATTATATACGTCACCGCAACCTCCACCACCAAATGCTGGTGAACATATTTCTTGGAGGTGGAATTTTCCCTCAAGAAGCTGTTACTCGGTGTATATTATTGTCCCTCGCTTCGCATTGATTTCTTTTCTTCTCTCGAAACTATTCTCGAAAATTTAGCTCCTTTGTACAGTCAAACCATAATCATGGGTGATTTCAACACCTGTCTCCTCAAGAACGACCGTCGTTCCTCCTCCCTCACGAATTCTATCCAATCCTTTCTATTCTACCACTTTCAGCAACCCCTCATTCTCCTAATTGCACTTCTTCTCTCCTAGACCTTATCTTTGTCTCCTCTCCTAACCTCGTTGCAAAACATGGTCAATGTTCTGCTGACGCTTTTTCTTATCACGACCTCATATTCCTATCATATTCTGTTCGTCCTCCTAAACCTTCACCTAAAGTTCTGTTGCAGCGAAATTTCCGTGGTATGAATCTTGTTAGGCTTCGCAAGGATGCCGGCGACATTAACTGGAGTGCGCTCTTTCAGTCCGATTGCCTCGATGCCAAGATTGATCTCTTCAATAGTAAAATAATAAATTTATATGATAAGCATGCACCTTTTCGAAAAATAAAACTTAAACACCTACCATCGCCATGGCTTACCACCGAAATTAAAGAGTTACTGTGTAAAAAAGCATCAGCCAAGTCTAAGTATAAACGCCGTCCCAACGAGTCGAACTGGTTGAAGTACGTAGCCATTCGGAATCACTGTAGTAAGGTGTGTAGGAATGCTCAACGCCGACATATCCATGATTCTGTTGAAAACGGAGATCCAGCTAAAGTCTGGAGATTTCTCAAGACATTAGGAGTGGGTAAACCTACACAAGACTCAATTCCGAAAACCATTGATCTAAATTCTCTGAATAATCACTTTTCTTGTCCATTCTATTTTGACATGACGATCAAAGATAAAACTATTAAGCATCTTTCTACCATTAAGACTCCTGAATGTTCTGCTTTCGTTCTTAAACAATTTGCTGCTTGTGATGTTGAGAAAACCATTACGCTTATTTCATCAAATGCCATGGGACTGTGTCAGCCGTAATATGATTCTTCCTATCTTAGACGAAATCCTTCCTGTCATTTGTCACATCCTCAACCATTCCGTTTCCACCGGGATATTTCCTACTGCATGGAAAGAAGCCCATATCATCCCCATTCCAAAAAAACCTAAGGCCTCAGTCCTGTCTGAGTTCCGTCCTATTTCTATTTTACCATTCCTTTCTAAAGTCCTCGAACGCCTGATCTATATCCAACTTAATACTTTCCTTTCCAGTAATAACCTCCTGAATCCTCTCCAGTCTGGATTTCGTCCTGGGCATAGTACCACTACCACCCTGACTCATATTGCGGATGGCATCAGATCGGGCATGGAGCATGGCGAGCTGACAGTTTTAGCACTGCTAGACTTCAGCAACGCCTTCAACACTGTCGATTTTGATGTGTTACTCAGCGTACTTGGTTCTCTTAACATATCTCCAATGGCAATTGATTGGTTTCGTAGTTACCTGTTTGGACGCCGGCAACGCATCTGTGTTGAGAATAGTTTCTCCTCTTGGTGCCCCGTATCTGCTGGAGTTCCACAGGGCGGCGTGCTATCTCCTTTACTTTTCGCAGTTTTTATAAATTCCATCACTGATCACATTTGCTCCTCCTACCACCTCTACGCAGATGATCTCCAAATTTACTCCCGGGCGCCCTTGAACAACTTGGCTGACGCTATTTCTATTATAAACACTGATATTAAACATATTTGTGACTGGACCCGGATCCATGGATTGATTGGGGTCCGCAGCTTCGTGAGGTTAGTCGAAAGCTGTTTTCCTCGGCAAGGTCCTTGCGAAGGTTGAGCAATCTTCTACCCATTACCACGAAGATTTCACTTGCGCAAACTCTCCTTCTCCCTATCCTTGATTATGCTGATGTCAGCTATCTAGATCTCACCGAGGACCAACTTAATAAGCTTGAGCGTCTCCAAAATCTCTCTATCAGATTCATATTTGGGCTTCGCAAATATGACCATGTTTCAGAATTTCGTACTAGGCTCAAGTGGTTACCCATCCGGTTTCGTCGGAATACTCATATTCTTTCACTTCTATACCAAATTTTGTTTAATCCTCTAACGCCTTCGTATCTTAAAGATCGTTTCGTCTTTCTCCATGATTCGCTTTCAAGATCCTTGAGGTCGTCGGAGAACTTGAAACTAAGAATGCCCTTGCACTCCACTGTATTCATGGACAAATCATTTACTGTCCAAGCTGTCCGACTGTGGAACTCTCTACCAGCTGAGTTGCGACGGGCTGAAATACTGTCGTCATTTAAAAGAAAGGTCAAAGAACATTTCCTCTCACAACAAGAGTGTAGCTGAAATAATTTGTCCATTCTCTTCCTGGTATATTTTAGGATAGGTATATAATATGTTTATGTATATGTAAGTATTATAGGTATGTTTGTATATGTGTATGTATATGGATATTTATATATATTTTGTGTGTTTATGTTATATTTTTAGTTATTAATTGTAGATGATTATTATTTCTTTTACGCCTTAGACTGCCCTTTCTATCTCCTGTTAGTATATCCATCCCATGGTTGCCTGTAAGAGATTACCTAGTGTGATAAGGCCGCCACTTGTACTATTATTCTTATTGTATAATATCTTCATAGTATTTCTGTACAGTGCAAAAAAGAATTAAAATAAATAAATTAGGCACTTAAATAAATTTTATTTAAATAAAAATTACGAGCTAAGATTTTGACGACCGATCGAACCGGGGTTGCCAGTCTATCTGTAACCGGGGTTGCCAGTCTATCTGTTAGTCTTTGTTATATACAAAGTTTGTTAAAACTTTGCGAATTTGCCAGTGGTGGTAGGTGTCTCACATGTTCAAAATACCATCCGTTCTAGATAATGTATAAAGTAGGCAATCTATTGTATGTATGTCTGTATCAGCCCATATACGTCCCACTGCAGGGCACGGGCCTACTCTACAATCAAGAATACGATTGAGAGTGGTTAGGCCATATAGTCCACCACGCTGGCCTAGTGCGGGTTGGCGGACTTACATACCATAGAAATTTTTATAAATCGGTATGGTATGCAGGTTTCCTCACGATGTTTTCCTTCACCGTTTTAGTGTTTTAGTTTTAGGCAATCTATTATTCGAAAATAAATCGATTAGCAAATTTATATTTCAGTTATAATTATGATTAATTGCATTTTTAAAATTCTGAATGTAATTAATCATATGTAGCTCTATCTTGTGATAAGTCTCTTATATGTATCTTACAGGGGAAAAAAAATAAATTTGGAGTCCGTCTGGGTAGATACCACCGCAATGTCGATTTCTCTCGTCAAATAACAGTGTAAATACTCTATTGTGTTTTGGTATACAGGATATTGTAGCCAGAGTAACTTCTGGACATATGGAGACTTAACATCTGATATCTCAGGGTGGCAAGCATTTGTAATTCAAGATGTTGTTTGGTTATGCTACTGTCCATGAGCAGTCGTATCGCTTAACATCAAGCGAATTGCATGTTCGACTCACCATTCATACCAAAAAATGAATTAAAAATATACAAACCCACGCGGGCGAAGCTGCGGACTAGTGCCTATATTCTTATGAATTTATTATCTTTCACTTCACTTTACACCTCTGGACCGTTCACCAAAATGTTGCCACATAGTTTGTTGCGATAATCACTTATCAACCTTAACATTGAAGTTTCAGTATGTGATAACAATTCCAGCGCTATTTTTATCCACACTTCTACAATGGATATAAAAATAACCGAGTTAATAAGGGGCGCAGACAGCTCATTGCGGCCAAGTTTATAGCTCTCCTATATTTAAAGATTCTAAGCATTAGAGCTTCCCTCCCCTCTGTACCCCGCACACCCCGTATCGTATATACAAACGGTAATAAATCTCTGGTTACAGCGGCCCGTCAATAATTAAGCGCGTAATGCGTACAACATGGTTACATTTCACGGCGAAGATGTATGAAGCGATGCACTGAAGTAACACGATGCTATTTTTATAAGCACTACAACTTCACTCAACGCACCTTATGGTCAGTGCATTGCAATCAAAGTAAATATCCACGAATTCGAGATGGTTATGTCGATACAATTATCCTGGCCTAGTGGCATCCGGATATAAAAATCCGAAGAGCGACACGCCGCGCTAGCCATTTTCTATGAAGCGATTTCTCGTACGGTTGCCGTTATTCGGATATAAATATTGTACTAAATACTAGTACGTTGGCACATTTATCGCAAGGCATTAGCAGCAGTCTTCCACAGCCGACGTCATTTGTTGCTCATTATGTGCAGGTAATTGGCGCCCGCTGGCAGCTCGCGAGTCGCGGCAGCAAGTCCATTCGTTCGCGCGCCGCGCGCGGGCTGCACGCGACATAGTGATGTCACGAGTCTCCGCTCTTGATATATCACCTTTGCAATTACAGAAGATTTAGCTTAGTAATGAATAAGTAGCTTGAAATAAGCAGAAGAAAGGTAGCGTACAATGATTAAGATGACAATTTTCATATAGAGTTTGTACGAGTTGCGCGCTGCTTTAAAGTTAAATATATGAATGTATAAAAAGAATTTACATTAATAAATAATAAACAAAGTTAAATTGACGCCAAAATGCGATAGAGACATTCAAAGGGAATAAGCACACATCAAAGTAATACGAAATTAAGAAACTGTATTTTTTCAGTATGATGTTTGTAGTAATTCTCCAGTAGCCTACGGACGAAGTGCAATCACAATGATAGGAGCGAAACATAACGCGTCGTGATTAAACGTTAATGAGCGTCCACTCGGCGGCGGTGCGGCGGATAATTCGCGCGAGTAATTAGCCGCGCGGGGGGCCGCCATAATGACCACGCAAAAATAACTGCGAATTACCAACACGTTATTATTTCGTACCATTTCGCATTTAATTAATTAAATTCGATTGCACTTAAATGCAAATGTGTCGAATTTGAACCATCCAGTTTGAATACATTTCAATATATCGTTGAGTAATGATTGTTGCTTGTTTTTACTTGGCTCTGTAATTAGTGGGACTTCATTTTGTCATTTAATATGTGAACTTAAAATGATTGCAACGGTATATACCGGGTATCTCAAGACTGCTACCGAAAACGAAGCCGGGTGGTAGTTTTAGTGGCTACAAACACAATGCAATTAAAAATTTCGCCTAGAAACGCGACAATTTTTTTTTATGATTTTTTAAATATCGTCATTTTTGGGTGGTAAATCCATAGTTTTTGCTAAAATAATAATTTAAACTCTTTTATACCTTAGAGTATTTATAAATAAAAGGGTATATACTATTATTTTAGGAAAAAATGTATTTACCACCCAAATATGGCCATAGGAAAAAAATAACAAAAAAAAAAAAAATGTCGCTTTTTTTTGCAACTTTTTCTGTTGCATTGTGTCTGAAGTCGCTTAAACTACCACCCGGCTTCGTTTTCGGTAGCAGTCTTGATATACCCTGTATAAATGTGAGCATAGAGGTATCAGTGTTGTTACCTAGCATTCAAAGAGTTTATTATCGTCCCAGGATGTGATAAAGTTATACTTTCGACATACTAGGCACATATTGTAGAACGGGGCAACTCATTTAATATATTTTAAATGGAAAATTTATAAGAAGTGGACTTTCCTAATCCAAGGCATTGCGGTTCTCCGCTCATAAGTAATTAAATTAATGAGACATATTTTTTGATAGTCCGTCGATTCTATCACTATCTATCATGGCTATCTTACACCTGATGGTGAATGCAAAACAAAAAGAGATACCGAAAGACGGACAGAGTTAACAATAGTGACGTAGTGATGTTCTATATCAAAAGTAGTTATATGCTAAGTATAAGTTGTTGCATATGCTAGTTGTATTCCTCGGAGTCCAGCGGTAACTTGTGCTGTGTACTTGGCAGTTGCGAGTTGTACTCGGCGCTCTGTGTCGAACTCAAACTGTGCAGTTTCACCTCCGCCAAGTCTTAATATTAATAATTTATACGCGACTCGTAGAAACTTGCGTGGCCAATTAACATCACTAATAGTTTAACTTGCCAATCAAGGACGCAACTAACTGCTTCGCTACGACAGTTGTAAATATGCAAATATTTTGACAGTTGACTGTTCCATGATGCAACAAGCAAGTTGTCAATATTCGAGCAGTTTGACTGGCTTGTCAACTACTATCAGTCTGTTGATAAGGGATTAGTTACGGCTCCCAACATTTTTACGGTGATCGTGGGTTCAAAACCTAGAGCAAACCACTGGCTTTTCGGAGTCATGCTTATGTGTAAAGCAATCACCAGGCACTATAACGGTGAAGGAAAACATCGTGAGGAAACCCGCAAGCCATAAGGATTTGTAAAGATTTCAATATAAAGTTCGTCAACTCGCATCAGACCAGCGTGGTGGACCATATGGCCTAACTACTGTCAATCGTACTCGCGATTGTAGAGCAGGCTCGTGCCCTGCAGTGGGACTTATATGGGCCGATACAAGATATTTTGCTATTTTTACACTGATTCAGAAACTTTTACTATTTAATCTTTCGTTAAATCCGAAACCGTGAATTCAACTCTCAAATCAAGGAGATGCGTGGTCGAACCACTCAGCTCTTATAGGTCTTAGAATCCACGCATAAGCCGTTTATGGAATTCGCGCATTCACTGCATGTGTGTGAGTAATTGCTAACATAGCAGGCCACGAAAGATGTACAATCAAGTTTTCAATAATCGAAAGCTGGATTGTGTGTGAAAGAGAGAGTAATTGGTCATTACGTATGTTGTGGTATGGTGAGTGTGTTACACAACACAAAAGTCACACGAGTGGTAAGTTTCAGCGGAGTGAGGTGGCCCAAGGCTCGCGGGTGGGGGAAGTGCTGGGGTGGAGGGACAGGACCGGTTATCAATTGAAATCAATTGGCGGGCGGCTCCATCTGCATTGCGATACGATAAATCTGCCGTCTCGATGCAATCACGACTCGCAGCCGGCGGACAGCGCGGACAGTGCAGCGCGTGTAGTAAAACAACTCGAAACAGCAGACTACACTGTTACATACTTGCAATAATTAGCTGTATAGTCTGGAACATACACGCTCGTACGTACGCACGTAAACTTACGCTTTTTTCCCCTGATGGTTTCGAATTGTGATTTCCGTTCTATGATGTGATAGGCGGGATTCCTGACTCCAAGCTGATAACGAATAAAAAATATAATACCACTTTACCACACTCGGATTTAAAGCTGAAACCTCAGGTTTGTAATCGTATTATAGTACAACTACGTCACCAAGGCTGTCAATATTAGCAGGAACTAGACTGGTAACTTCCATACGCAACGGTGTAAAACCTGTCATAGTGAATAAGAAACATGTGTCATGGTTCGGATACAGCATTTAGCCTCAATTTGTCGGTTAGACATTCCATAATCTGAACAGTATGTTTTCCAAGCTCAATGAAAAGGTAAAGTAACATACTTTCAGGAGAAGCAAATGAGTAAGTGAAAGTGATCTGCTCTACTCAGCGTCCTTTCACTGTCCCCGCATCAATGTACTTACAGGGCGAGGTAATGCCTCTGTGTGTTGTAGTTTGTGTTGTGTGTTGTTTTGTTGTGTGGCTTTGTATGTCGTGTGTCGTGCGGCGTGTAGTCGCATCTCTTCTTAGTCGAGCGACTACTGAGTGCGCGGTGTTTGGTTCATTACAACATTCGTTGCTCGCCGCTGTCGGTCGCCGCGCTTCGTAAGCCTTATATGCCTTTGATGTGCACATGTACATGGAGAAACTAGGGTATTGGCCAGTCATTGTAAGGATTGTCGTCACTTCAAACTTATTAATCTTTAAATAGAAGAAAACCACTGTCGATGATAAATGTCTTGAATTGTGATTTTGGATTGAAACATTACTGAAAATACACGAAAAAGTAAAGAGTAAAGCAGTATTTCAAAGGAATATCAATACAATTAATTAGTCAGTGATAGCCACTGTATCTGAACGAGTAAACTGCTCCCTCGCCGATACAGTGCACGATAAATATTTACTGGAGCGCGCAGTTCGAGAGTGAAGCGCCTGTGACGCATTCAAATGTCCGGTTAAAATATCATTAGCACGTATTAACTGGCTACCGCGGCGCGCTGCCGGCACTTCGGAGCGTGTGGCCGGCTCTACCGGTTCGTCCGTAGCGCCAGTCTGCCGGTTTCGCCGGTTTCGCCGGTCCGCCGATGTGTCCGGATTACGTGCCGGCGCCGTGTGTCGCTGTAATTAACTGCGCTCGCGGCTGCCGGAGTCATGACCCGAGAGATATCAATCGGAGGTTATACCAATCAATCCACTATCGCCTATGTCTAATATTACTTAGGTACTACGCCAACTAATTTAAACATTAGGAAAATATTATACCACTACAAAGTTTTTGCATGGCTTAATATGTGTTGTACACATTTACCAACTTTGTACAAATTGCGTATGGTGGTTACTATTTGAGTGGATGACAATATACATAAGTATTCCCATTACCTACAGGTATTCCTTCCATATGACTAACGGAACTGTATCTAAGGACGAGGTTGTTGCTTTACGATGATTTTCTATGAGACAGTGATAACGATACCGGATACCCTTCCTATGATATTCGGTACTTCCGCGGTAGTTTGAAGAAGCATCTCTGCTGCTCATCAAGCTGGCCAGCATAATTGTACCCAATAGCACGGGACCGCCGTCTGATGCCATTCGATACTCTGTATGGACGGCGGCGTTTGTGCTTACCATCAGGCGCGTGCGGTAACTATATCGCGCTAGACTAAAATAAACACCTAAGGACGAGTTGATTTCTTCCTAATTTTTTACATGGCCATGTGTTACAGGCCCTAATATTTTTTCGGTTGGCCATTGATACATTAAGAAAAATATGTAAGGAATGAGCAACCACTGATGGCATTTAACGCAATATGCATGGAGTTATGAGTTAATACGTGGGGGTCGGCAGCGCGGTGCTCGTGGTATGTGCGGCCCGGACAGCTATGTCTCAGGAACGTCCGCACCGGTACTAATTACACCAAATATTCTCAATTACTATTATGTATAGATTGAGCAATGCCAACAAACGATGCGCTAAACCTGTCCTCACTTTCTTTGATATGTGTGAGTACCGGTCGTGTAATTATTGTAATCCAACTGTCAAGGTGTGTGTGTTTAGGGATGACTACTCCAGATTATTAACTTAACTTTTCCCCATTATTTGATAAACAAAATAGGTTAAATAAAATATTTTTTCTTTATTTAAAGTAATCATACTATTAATTATATTTATAACGCATTTTAGTGAAAACAATAAAGATCTAAACCCATCTCCTAGTGTTTGTTTCCGAATAGAATTAACTCTTTGGATTTATTGCCTGGGCTGTTATCTGATTTCTGTATTTATGTAAAATATAAATCATCATAAGTAAAATGTTTGGAACACATGACTGAAGTCTTGTGAGGCTACGAATGGTCTTCGTTTCGTTTCCGCTGTGTAATGTATCTCCAGCAATTTGTTAGTACGGAATCCGTAGGAAGTCTAAAAAATATTAGAAAGAATTAACAAAATTACTATAAAGGGCATGACGTCGTGGGTTTCATTCATATTGTGTAGGTAAGTTATTATTTACTCATTAAATAAATAATGCCATTCTTCATGTTGTTCTTCTGATTGAAATGTGATGTAATGATATTTGTGTTTTATCTCCCATAGTTTCAACAAATCTTCCCAGTAATAATTTGACAACACTGGCCAATGAAACTCATCTTTAAAATAACGAATTAAAAGTTCATGTTTTCTTCAAATAATAGTGGTTTAACAATAACGTTACCGATAGAAAGTGATATTGGTATTATTATACAGTTTTCCCACATAATTGCGATACAATTCGACAGCACAAACCGGCATAATTAATTATTTTTCGGGAGCACGTTATCCATATGTAGTTCAAATGACACTGACGTACGTGAGAAGCGAGTCTACCAAATTTGGTAGACTTTATTTGAGCCGTGCGGTGAGGTGTGATGTGTCATCTAGACGAGTATATAATCTAAGACGTTATCCATATGTAGTTCAAATGACACTGACGTACATGAGAAGCGAGTCTACCAAATTTGGTAGACTTTATTTGAGCCGTGCGGTGAGGTGTGATGTGTCATCTAGACGAGTATACAGGGTATATCAAGACTGCTACCGAAAACGAAGCCGGGTGGTAGTTTAAGCGACTTCAGACACAATGCAACAGAAAATGGTGGAAAAAAAAGCGACAATAATTTTTTCGTTATTTTTTTATATTGTCGTATTTGGGTGGTAATAATAAAAGTAATAATAGTTTATACCCTTTTATTTATAAATAATCTAAGGTATAAAAGAGTTAAAATTATTATTTTAGCAAAAACTATGGATTTACCTATTTAAAAAGTCATAAAAAATAATTGCCGCGTTTCTTTGCGAAATTTTTACCCAGTATAATCAAAGCTATCATGTATTAAAAGAAACGTTACGAATACAATTACGGATGCCAAAGGTGTCAATAATTTCACTCATAATTTGCTTAGCTTGTTAAAATGTCAAAATGTGACAAGGGCAACTCTTACATTGGGAAGATGAATTTAAAAAAACAGATTTCTAAATAACTTGTCCGTCCTAGAAATAAATCCCAAGACATCATGGTGCACGAGTTATTCACGCTGCCACTACAGCAACGGGGCAAAATAGTTATTACCGGCTAAATCCCGGCGAGTAGAACTACACAACTAACAGGCTGCACTTTACAGTAACTCCATTCAAATTAAACGAGTATGAAATGAAAGCGCTCGTTTGTCCGCGACGAAAATATTTTAATATTGCACGTTCTTTGTGCACAAAAGACCGCTCCGACGTAAATGAAACATCACAATTTGTCCGCACAAGTGGGAACAAGCGTCCAAATGAACCGGGACGCGTGGCGTGCTCACCGCCCGGCTAGGCAGCAGCCCTCCTCTCCTAGCTGCAGACCGCACGCTAATCATACCAACATTTCCAGAGGTCAGTTATTGTGTAAAAATAAGCGAGTGCTCCAAACGAGTTCGTTTGAGTGAGGAATACTGGTAAAGCAGAGGTCGCAGCTAATGCTAGACTGAGTACTAAATTCAGCTTTGAAGGATTTAGAGAAGTGCCTCCAGAGGTTTAGATTGTTGCCTATATGTCAAAAGTATTCACTTCGGGAAAAATTTGGCAGTGGTCTACTTTTGAATAGTCTTGACAGAGGCACTGTCACTTGTTATGAGACAATAGTTTTAATAACGAATGTGATAAATAGGTAATGAATTCTTTTTCGCAGTCTTTCACATTTTCCAATACGCTTTGATGTTTCTTCTCTTAGAAATTATAATTAACCAGTTCACGTACTGAATGCTTAATTAACTCACATGCTAACTTACTTAATTAACTCATATGCTCAAATAGATATTTCATTTTAACTCATTAAAAGGTTAATTTAAATATGCTTATTATTTTGCAGTTATTTTATGTAATATTAACGGTGTTTTTTCATCCACATTTAAAGTAGTCCGTAAAAAATTTCGTCTTGTTTTAGTTCAGTATTAGTATTGTAATATAAGATCTTGAATTTAGTAGTAGACTATCCTGACCGAGATTTACCAAATGCCTTATTTTCACTATCCCTTATTTTAAGCAATATGTTTAGTGTTTGGATAAGGTAGATAGTTTTCTAAGCTCCAGCCGCTGGCGACCTCTGAAGAGGTCCAGTGAGTGCTGGTCGCCGTGGACACAACACTGTAATAAAATATATCGCGCGATGTGAGCCGCTAATTGAGTCCGCGCCCGCTCCGCCCGCCACCTGCGGAAACAAGCGTTTTATTACAATATCTCGTTACCGCAACCTTTGTTAACTCGCCCCGCTCTTTAGCAAAAACTATTTATATTATCATAATAATGCACTTCCACACTCACGCTTAACTTTTAATGTTTGATAGGCGCTGTAGTGAGGAAAAGTTAACGATACCCTTCTGCAGGTTTCAATTTACCTCGTTTATAGTTTGATAGGGTATGTTATGGAACATGAATTTTGATAAAACTTTGTATTACCTATCATACGTAAAGCTGAAAAACGGAACAATCTTAGAAGAATTTGTGTTTCCGGAAAAGTCTCTAGATTGCGTATAACTTCTGGCACGAAAAGTGACTTCATTACACGTGGAAAGTGTTATACATTAAGCTAGATTTACCTGACTAAAATACACAGACGAAACTTGAAATGTGGCTCAGTTGCTTCGATAACTATGAATGATTTCCCACCACCGCGTATGGTCACCATCTAGGATATAAACCTCTCGCCACCAGGAAATCCATCAATCGAGTGATGAACCACTTTAGTGATTTGACCCAGTTACAATGACATCGTAAATTTGCATTAAAACGAACAATAATGTACAACTCCGAACGTCGTCACGATGGCCTTTTTACGGGGAAAATTATTTTTACTCAGTTGGACTCGAGTGATTCGGGAGACAATTTTATGTTTTGAACAAACGACTCTCGAAAAGTTGTGGCAGTAAGTCAAGTTTCTTTATGGACAGTAATAATAACCATTGGAGCGGATGAAATATGAACATCTGACGCCGTCTGGACAGAGTTAGTCTTCACAATGCTGGCTCAAGTGATTATTCATGATGGGGTGAAATTAATTATTAAACAAATATTAGAGTCGTTCTGTGTTTGTGACTTCTAGATAACTTGAGTGACATATATTTTTATTCTGTTGAGGCTGAACATCTTATGCCTCAGGATGGCGAGTACAGTGGAATGCCAAGTATTGCTTTGTAAATCATTGTGTTGCTTGGCTTTCTTATTGTCCGTGAGCGGTCTTATTGCTAAGCACCAGGTGAATAGCATAAAGGTCTCGCCATTAATTGCTGTAAAAAAATACACATTTTACTATTTTCGTTCTCAATGTATATTTCACTCCCATATTTCTAAAGATATCGGGCTTATTTATAATCTTATTTTATTACCATGAGCAATACCACCGCCATTAGTATTTTTTATTTTAACTTGTGACGTGACCATATGAAGTGCATAATATATTCCTAGTGGAAAAAAACATTAAATAAATACCCCGTGAATAAATTGACCAAAGAGATGGTATGAAATACCGCAATCTCAAGTAAACTCGAGTTTGTGCTCTGAATGCGGCCTTATATTTGAATTAGTGGCAATTTGCTACAAAAACTACCGCAGCTCAGAATTGGTAGCCGATTGAGTGCCCGCAGTGTGACGTGTGCTGCAAGCATTCACTTCGACTTTGTAGTAGCTGGTGGAGTTGGGTAAATGTTAGAACACACTGAAAAATGCTGCAACATCTGCGTTAATCAGTAGAAATGAATTTTAGTTTAGCATTAAGCTATGAAATAGACCACCATGAAAACATAAAAACCATGTATATTTCTAGCAATTTCTGAATAGTAAAGACCACATACAATGGAAATTCATCATACAAGTTACGCGTTTCAAGTTAAGCTTATAGAATATATTCGATTTAGAGCATAATGGCATGGCCCATACAGTCAAGCTCATTGGAACAAAACTAGGCGTAAAGTTGGAAGACCGCGACATAGTGAGCGTAGACCGCGTCGGTGGCGGACGAGTGAACGCAACGAGTGCCGCGGACAAAGCGGAGACCCAACCACGGCCCATCACCCTGCGTCTCGCGCGGCGAGATCTACGCGACGAGCTGATGCGTGCTGCACGAGTGCGTCGAGGAGTTAATACCAGCGATCTCGGCCTCGGCTCCAACCCACGCAAATTTTATATTAACGAGCGCCTAACAAAACTAAACAGACTTTTATTTTGGCGAGTACGTGAGGCTGGTCAACGCTCCGGGTGGAAATATGTATGGACCAAAAATGGCCGTATACTTGCACAACATAACGCCGATGATAAAGCGGTAATTATCAAAAATGAGACCGATATGCAGCGTGTTTTTGGGCCGGAACCAGAAAACTCACCTAACAAGTAGACATGTTTTTTGTATGATAAGTCGTGTATTATTTAAGTCGCATCATTATTTTCATTATCATCATGCCACAATCTGCAGTGGTTTGATATATTTATTGTACAATGTAGCAAGACGTAGCTGTGGTGCATACAGGTGCTTTGTCATGGATAGAGCAGATCATTTTCAGGTGCATTCTTACTGTACATCTGATAATTTTCGTACTACTAGTTTGCCTATTTGGAATAGTTTAAGTTATTTGTCTTTAATATTTACGAGTGATCTAATTTACAACCAAACTATAAAATTTCATTATTTAACATTATTTATAAACCGGTGTAATAACAATAATATATTTTTTGAAATTAATAATAATACAATCAATATTTACTTCAATATCCATATTGTGCTCTTTATTAATTAAATGCCACGGAACCAACACTTTAAATTTGGGCTATTGAATTCCGGTTCACTTTCTACTAATCACGATGAGTTCATTATTGCTATGTGCCACCATTTTGTCGATATAATGGCAATTAATGAGACGTGGCTTCGTGCGGGAGAGGAGGGCAGGGCGCCTATAGTTCCGGGATACGAATTGCGTCATATACCACGACCGGACACCATCCGTGGAGGACGTGGGGGAGGAGTCGCTTTCTACATCAAGCAAGGAATTAATACTCGTATCAGACCTCACCCTTACCATCCCCAGGTGGAGCAACTATGGATGAGTTTAACATCTAATTCAAAAAAGTTGTTGTTCGGAACTGCATATCGCCCCCCTTGGCTAAATGTAGATACTTTTTTAGATGCGATTACAGACAGTGCATGCGCTTTAGCTCCGTACGACAATATAGTTCTCTTGGGGGACTTTAACATCAACATGCTTGACAATAATAATTCTAAAACTAAAAGGATAGTGGAGTTTTTGGACTATTTCAATATGTTTCAAGCTGTAAACACAGCTACTCATTTCGTTGGGGACAGTGCCACATTAATTGACCTGATATGCACAGACGCGCAGTTCCGGAGAGTTTATGTGGATCACATAACGGAACTCGGCCACCACTCTTTTGTTACATGCGAGGTCGTCTCTAAAAAGGAGAAGCCGATTCGCAAACTTGTCTCATACCGTCCGTTTAAAGATATATCGGTAGACAACTTCACAAGAGACCTAGTGGCTATTCCGTGGAATTCAATTTGTGAAAGTGAAGATGTAGATGTTATGTTAAATCTATTCAACTACTTCATTATACAGCTTTTCGATACCCATGCGCCAAAGAAATGCAGGATTTTTAAAGCCCAACCAACACCTTGGATAACAGAAAACATCAAATTGATGTTTAAACTTAGGAACCAGGCTAGATATCGTTATCGTCAAACTAAAAAGGAAGCCCACAAACAGTATTATTTAGATTTAAAACATTTAGCAGCGACTGGATTGTATAACGAAAAAAAAGCTTTCTTTAATAAATATATAAACAATAATATCCACAACTCAAAATTGCTTTGGTCTAACCTAAAAAAACATATTCTACCGGTAAATCATAAAGATATTTCAGAACAATTTAATGACCCTGATAGTGTGAATTCAGAATTCCTTCAAGTTCCAGGGGATACTAATGTAACAATGTCCCAATTAACATTTTTTGAATTTAATCGCTACGGTACAAATTTATTTTCACTAAAGCCAACGGACTCAAACAGTTTTAAAAGTTATTAGGAATATTTCGACAAACGCCACAGGTACTGACGGAATTTCTAAAGAAATGTTGGACCTCACCCTGCCTCACTCTTTAAGGACTATTACAGAAATTATAAATAGACCAATTACGTCAAACAAATTCCCAGCTCTGTGGCGGGAAGCAATCGTACGTCCACTTCCAAAAAACAATAATCCTCAAAATATCAAGGATCTTCGGCCTGTTAGCATACTGCCCTGCCTATCCAAGGTGTTGGAAAGGGTAGTTTATATGCAGGTAACGGACTTTCTAGAAAGTAACAATTTATTACCAGATTTACAGTCGGGATTCAGAAAGGGTCGTGGGACAGCGACAGCATTAGCAGATGTCGTAGGAAACATCTTGGAAGCCCGGGATCGTGGGGAGGGGACGATATTGACACTTCTTGATTACTCACGGGCCTTTGACTCTATTAACATTTCCTTGCTATTATCCAAATTGTCATATTATGGCTTCGAAAACAACACAGTGAAATGGTTTGAGAGTTATCTCATTGGTAGGTCTCAGAGAGTTGAAATAGTAAAGAAAGATGGCTCTGTACTTTGCTCCTCCTCACGATCCATAGGGCGCGGAGTCCCTCAGGGATCGTTTTTGGGGCCGATACTTTATATTTTATACCGCTCCGATATGCCAACACACATTAAGGACTGTAAGTATCACATATATGCAGACGACACCCAGATATATCTATCTTTTAATGCCAAGAACGCCTCAATCGCAGTAGACACGTTAAATGCGGAACTCAGGAGAGTTGCCGCATGGTCTGCGAATAACTCACTAGTGCTCAACCCGGATAAATCAAAATTAATGGTTTTAGGAACCAAAAATCAAATTCAAGTAATTAAATCGGCAAATCCTGACGTTAAAATAATGGGACGTACTATACAGATGGTGGATTCTGCGCGTAACTTAGGGCTTGTGTTTGATCCGGGGCTGCAGTTTGAGAATCACGTTAGTGGTGTTGTAAAAAACTGTTTTTATAGGCTGAAGATTCTATATAGAGTAAGAGACTATCTTAGTGATACGTTGAGGAAGAGACTAGTGGATTCCTTGATTCTATCTAAATTTAATTATTGTGATACTGTCTACGGACCGTGCCTCCTGTCCCGTACGGAACACTTAATACAACGTGTACAAAATGCCTGTGCGAGGTTTTGCTTTGGAATTCCTCGGAGGCACCACGTGACACCATACTTAAATTGCAATAATGTGTTGAAGATGGCTGCACGTAGGAAAATGCATTTAGCAACATTAATGTTCGGTTTAATAAAATCACACACACCGAGATACCTGTATAACAAACTATCTTGGAGACAGGAACGATACAATTACTCCACTCGTTCCACGTCGAACCCGCTCACGATGCCTTGCTTTAAAACTACCGCCTTCCGAGGTTGTTTCAGGTTTGCGGCCACCTATCCCTTGCCGAAACCTTTATGCTGGAGTCGTGCGGTCCATGGCCCTCTACGGGTGTCCCGTTTGGGCCGGGTCCCTGGGCGATCGCTGCGTCCGCCTGCTGCATCGTCCGCAGCGCATGGTGGCGCAGCGAATAATCAGGGGCTACCGCACGGTCTCGCACGAGGCGGCCTGCGTATTGGCGGGAACTCTGCCCTGGGTGCTGGACGCGAAGACCATCTCGTCGGCTTTCTTCCGGCGAGAGGAGGCGTCCGGGCGTGGGCAGAGGTTGGTTCCACAAGAGGTCGAGGCCATGTTGGCCTCCCTCCGCAGGTCTGCTGTGGAGGAGTGGCGTTCCAGGCTGGAGAACCCTAGTGCTGGTACGAGGATCGTCGCGGCAGTGCGACCTGTCCTCGAGCAGTGGCTGGACAGGCGCCACGGCGCGCCGACATACCGGCTGACGCAGGTGCTCACCGGGCACGGCTGCTTCGGTGCGTACCTGTGTCGCATAGCCGGAGCGGAGGAGTCCGCCGTGTGCCACCATTGTGGCAACTGCCGTGAGGACACGGCCCAGCACACGCTGGAGGAGTGCCCAGCCTGGGACGAGGAGCGCAGCGCTCTCATCGCGGTCGTGGGAAGCGACCTTTCGCTGCCGGCCGTGGTCGCCGCCATGGTCGGCAGCCGGAGTTCGTGGCGGGCCATGCTCTCCTTCTGCGAACGTGTCATGTCGCAGAAGGAGAGCGCCGAGCGGGATCGGTCTGCTCCCGATCCCCGTCGCCACAGGAGACGCAGGAGGCGCCGGGACAACAACTAACCCGGCGCCGCAGAGGCCACGCGGGGCCGCCGTCCCTACCTTGGCGGCCCCCGAGACGTGACGCTTCAAGCGTCTCGTGCCGCGTCGCTAAGCGGCGGTGCACATGAGGCGGTCCTGGCGCGTCCGCTCAACGGTAACCCGGGGCCGTCTCTGAAGTGCACCCATGGTGGCCGACGCGGGGTTTTTAGTCGGTATTTCGGCGCGTATTGTGGTAGGGACCCGACCCAATGGCCGCCCGTCCACATCCACGGGCGGCACATCTCGCTGGGTTCGCGTGTATGTGTGTGTGGGTGTATGTGTGTGTTTGTGTATATACAGGGTATATCAAGACTGCTACCGAAAACGAAGCCGGGTGGTAGTTTAAGCGACTTCAGACACAATGCAACAGAAAAAGTTGCAAAAAAAAAGCGACAATTATTTTTTTTTTTTTCCTATGGCCATATTTGGGTGGTAAATACATTTTTTCCTAAAATAATAGTATATACCCTTTTATTTATAAATACTCTAAGGTATAAAAGAGTTTAAATTATTATTTTAGCAAAAACTATGGATTTACCACCCAAAAATGACGATATTTAAAAAATCATAAAAAAAAATTGTCGCGTTTCTAGGCGAAATTTTTAATTGCATTGTGTTTGTAGCCACTAAAACTACCACCCGGCTTCGTTTTCGGTAGCAGTCTTGAGATACCCGGTATATATATGTGTGTGCTTGGAAATATATGAATATGTTTTAAAATATATGTTCGTATATGTGTATAAGTGCATGTGTGTGTATGTGTATGTGTGTGGGAGTTTGTGTGTAAATTTGAAATTTTTAAGTAAATAGAATATATTCATATACCTTTGATAGGCGCTTTGGATGACATTATACCTGTGTATGGATAGTTTCAACAATACTTACCCAATGTTTATGAATCATCGGCAAGGCGTAACTATCTTCTCGCGGCGGGTGGCTGCACTACTTCAATCCATTACGCATAGTTTATAATTCACGTGATTAGGGTAGATAATATCAGTTGCTCCTCTTGCCTGTAGGTTTCACATTGGTTTCACCTTAAAGTTATTAAGAAATGACATTGTAAATGTATGTATGTGGGTATTGATTGTTTTGTTGTTGATATTGGAGATAAACACCGAGTTAATTATCTTCATTTGAATAATTTATATTACGCAATATGTAATTTGTACTTACCCGAGATAATTGTTTTTATGGTATGGTGGTGCTATTCGCTTTACATGTACGACATGCCATGCCAGTGCCAACAATACATGTTTGCGATATACCCTGACCGCACGCTTAGAGACTTGGGTAAGCAGCAAAATTGACACACGTCCTCTCACGCCGTTGGTGTCGGACGACTGCATAGTGTATGGCGCATTTATTGTAGACTGCAGTGATTGTGCAACGCATGGGTACGCGCGGGCGTTTCGCAAAAAATATTTTAAAATGCGCATGCGCACACTGGCCGGTATGCGTGTGGAAGCGAGACGAAGGCACTGAGTCTTTATTGTTTTACATACATTTTATATACATTTAATTTATTACTGTAATTATTATTTTTCTCACTTTTGTTTTATTTTTAACTTTGATTCGTTTTTTTTTGTGTTTGTAAATGTTAGTTTTACAGGTTCCATTTTGATTTCGTATTTTTTTATTCAATTCAATATTAAGTTCCAGCTCAATATTTATTACGATTTATTGTATGTTGGCCAGCGTTCACATGTCACTCTAGGTGACCACTGAAAATCAGCGTTGCGCTGTGGCTCACGCCGCAGGGCGACATTAAGCTGAGTGGTCACCTAAGTGTCACAACAATGCAACGCGCAGTCTTACATTACCTATGTGTTACTTATATACTTATTGTTTTCATTTTTTCTGTGTTAATGTATGTAGTGTCAGTGTGTATGTGTTGTATTGTGGTGACAAATAAATCTGTTTTCTTTCTTTCTTCTTCTTCTATAAAATTGTGTCAACTGACGAAACATAACCATTTCTCTTTGTAGACTGCGCTACAATCACCTGTAGTAACTAACATATCTAGTAAATTTATTATGAAAACAGCAAAGCCAGAATTTCTTGCCCGTTCTTCTCTGGCGAAAACAGCCTTGTGAACCGTTGTAGTCCAAAACAAAGTGACTGAATCTAAATAATGACATTTTATGGATTCAATAAATATTTTCATTATTGTAATACGGGTGTTTTTAAATTTAAGTAGGCACGTCTTATACTCCCGTATTACACTAGCTACTAGCAGCCCACATGAGGCAGTGTGATGGTGCTGGCGCGGCGCCACGCTAACGAGGCGCGCCGCCCGCGCGTGACCAGACTCACCAGCCGCCACCTACCTGCGCACAATCACATTACGCTGATCAACTTACTACAACTCACCAGTGTTCTTATAAGAGGCATGATTGTAAAAAAAATTGGCGAGGGTAAAAAAATAAAAAAAATAATAATAATAATAATAACACCCAACAGTCACATACATAGTCCTGACCCCACATTAAGATCGAATCTTGTGTCGTGGGTATCAGGAACTACGAGAGACTTTTCGGTCTCACAAACACCCAGACCCGAGAGAAATATTTGTGGGCCGCACTAACATTTCTCTCGGTGCGGGGATCGAACCCGCGGCCTCTCGTTTCACAGGCGGTGTCTTACCGCCTGCGCCACGGAGGCTGTCAAAAATCGGTCGGTGATTGCGCGGTTACATTAAAGAATACAATGTGGCATCAGATTGTATAGATATTTGTTTTATTTTATTAAACTAAACACTGGTTTGATTTCAACACTGTAAGTACATTTTTGCATCTAGCACTATTTATGTGGAGTTCTGTTCTTACTGCTAATTTAATTGATTTATAAGTAAAATCAGCACCAAAATATAATCGCCTCAGTAATTTATGAATGGAGCATTAAATTATTTAACGTCATTCTGACTCCTACGCGTGCCATGCGCGCCTTGCAAAACATATCGAGCATTACAACGTATCATATTATCGGCTAATACATTAATTCATAGCCGGAGATTTAAGCGAGTGGAACACCGACAACCGACACAGCGCGATCACTACTCATTAGATGTACGCGCAGATGTTGCCGCCGAATGTTTTAGATTACGAGATTAAATATGGAACGTTAAACATGCGTGGCAAAATTATACATACACATATTTGTTATATTTGTTTGCAATGAAAGTGATAATGTGAGTAAGCAAGTTTTTTAGTGCCACTCATAATTCTGCGAACTTTCATCCGTACATACAGTCTGTGAGGGGAGAAACTGATAAAACCCATTAGTTTATTTACATACCTTTTGTAATTGACGGTTGAACATTACGAACAAAAAAGGAAAAAAAATCAATATATTACTTTGCCTGATACGTTCTGTATCTATATCAGACCATATACGTCCCACTGCAGGGCACATGCCTCCTCTAGAACCCAGAGAACGACAGAGAGTGGTAAGACCATATATTCAACCACGCTGGCCTAGTGCGGGTTGGCGGACTATGTACATACCATAGAAATTCTTACAGGTCGCTATGGTATGCATATTTCCTCACGATGTTTTCCTTCACCATTAACAGCATAATATACTGGCATTGTAATGGGCAGAGATTCTAATTGGAATGCATTCTATGCATCGCTAATGTGCGTGACGAGTCAATCGTCCCGGTGCGAGCTATGATATTCGCCCGACATAATTACCGTCTGGTCGGAGCGCGTCCCATTGACCGGCGCGGCGTGTTGGCGTATCGGCCGCCACTAATCAGCGCTAATATTGATCGCCGTCAATCAATCTGCACTTTCACTGTGAACACGGACTCGGCAAAACGCGCCGCTGGACGCCGTCGAGGAACTTGATACCACGCTAACTGGGTAATATTGATATTAATTGAACACCTGTTATTTATCTTTCTAAATAGATCAAGGCCATTTTGATAATGGTTTAAGCTTTTAAATTGATTGCCACAGGTATAAGTTAAACAAAGGTGGACTGAACAATAACTTCTGCAGAGTTTTGAACAGAAATGCATATAATTTTATATTACCCGCTGTATGTCCGTAGCTTACATTAAGCTTACAGTCCTCCCTCAAGAATTTTCACAGGAAAAAGCGACCTACTAGAAAAGTCTTGTATGTAGCAACTTCCTGTCATTTCTTTTAGGTTGATTTGTATCACATGAAGTACAAGATATAGACTAGTAGTATGACAAACGGAATGTACGTCGCAGATGAGAACTCGCTTCGTAATGTTCTTACAGGCCACTTTCACGGAGCGATCTGTGGGTTATAGGAGTACTAAAGTCTAGAAAAGTGGTTTAGTTTTACGTTATTTTTATGGGTTTGTCGCGAACTGCCGTCATCGGCGGATACATTAAATTCTAGTCTCAGAAAATTTAAAAAATGTATTTATGTGCGAAACCTAAAGTCAAAAGTGAATCTATGTGAATAAAATTAAATGTTATCTATATTTTTACTGCCCCAGATGGTGACCCAATTTCCTATTTTGCTCACACTATACTGGTTCGTTATAGTTTAACAATAAGAAATACTTGAGTGTCAACTCAATCGCGTCTTTGATCTAGTAGCCACTTATGTGGTCAAGGGATGCGCTGTGTGGCTTTTTAGAGTAAATATTTTATGTGACTTGTCCGGAACTGAAACTTGAATGGCGATAGTCTTGTCCCCTATGATATCTTACAATATATAAACTATAGATACGGTGATAAGATAAACTGTACTCTACAAACCACATACTTCTTTTGTTTTTCTTTTGAATTAGATAAGTATCCCTGAGTACCTCAGATGTGTTTATCTTCATTTAAACCTATCATTACTGTTTGCAATGGCAAACATATGTGAGCCAGACGTTTGATGCATTAAGGTGCAACACGCTAACCTACTCCGTTAATGCCATTAACAATTCTGTAACATCGGATACACACAGAGTAGATTAGACGCGCATAATATTGTAGCTTACATTACAACTGACTTGCATAATAAATACATCGTATTAGAACGTCGAAGGGCGAAAACGGAAGATTTTGCGGTTGGAACAAGCTAGATAGTAGGTATCTCATATGTGAGAGGCCGTCTGGGTAAGTACCAACGCAATGTCTATGCGTTCCGTTTCCGTAGCCAAAGATCATACTGAGAAGGAAACATGTACACTGACAAAATATTCCGCAACTTGACGATGCGGCAGACATACTAATGTGGTGTAGTAGTGTGTAAGCCATGCATGCATGTATGTTATATAGACCTAAGACCTATATTATGTGTCATTTGTAATCGATTAAAGTTAGTAATAAATCATATTCAAGCCCGAACACTCGTTTCAATAACAAAGCTCCCTACATGGCGACCCTTGCCATATTTGGGATGCGTCGCGCCAGTTCTTACACAGGAGTAATGTTGCGTTTCAAGAGTGATTTTAAATAATTGAACTTTGATCCGAAATGACTACTGAAAATTACTCTGGGATGACAAGCTGTAAGAAGATATAATATTTCTAAAGAATCCTACAATAATTCTAGATAAGATGTGCCAATCTAAAGTTGACCAGGAGACGGTTTACTTAAACCAGAATGCAGCTCCAGCTGCATTGATCCATCAAATAATGCCCAAGTGGAAGAATTAAAAATGCACATTTCGAGTCATTCCATCATACTGGTGACTATATGCATTATATTGGGTCTTGGAGCTATTTATCTTATATGGAAACAATATAAGAAATGCCACCATTCCTGGATTAGCGACCAGATTACACTGAATAATTTGCGCCGATCGTTCAGCCGTACCAGGGAGAATCGGGAAGAAGACAGCGGCGTGAGTGTTCCAACGAAATAAAAGTGAATTCGTCTTTGTGTTTAGTGATATTAAAAAGAAAAAAGTGCAAAATCTAATAGTGAGGTGGCAATGTTGTACGTATTTTTATTTTGGCAAAAATAAAATTATGGACATTAGAATTAAAGACATTAAAATTAGAGACATTAAAATTTATTTTTATTTTTTATTTATTAAATCTTTATTGTACACATACAAAAGAACATAACAATATAAAGATATAACATCTATAAAAAGTACAAAAGGCGGTCTTATCGCTAATAAGCGATCTCTACCAGACAACCTTTGGATGGATATAAAGGAAGGAAAAAGAAAGGGCAGTGTAAAACAAAGATAAGTTAAGCTCCAATAGATATAAATTATAAAATAGATAATCATAAAAATATATATACATATAAATGACATAATAAACACACATACGTCATATAATATATACATATATACATACATACAATTTTAAATAATTACATAAACATCTATAATAATTTATAATTATACTACAAATAAAAAAAATATATATCCGAAAAGAGGAAATAATACCATGCTTTATCTGTTTAGAGAGAAAGGTAGTGTGCTTTCACCAGCTTTTTGAAAGATGACAAGTTTTGTGCCCGTCGAACCACAACAGGAAGCGCGTTCCATAATCGGACAGCTTCAACAGCAAACGATTTATCAGTAAATGTCGTTGTGTGTACGGGCATTCTCAGTTTAAGGTTCTCTGACGATCTCAGGGACCTCGAATGTGAGTCATGGAGAAAAGTGAAACGTTCTTTAAGATAAGATGGGGTGAGAGGATTAAACAAAATATTATAAAGGAGTGAGAGAAAGTGAGTATTCCGACGAAGGCGTATAGGTAACCACTTGAGCTTAGCACGAAACTCAGAGACATGATCATATTTGCGTAGTCCAAATATGAATCTAATACAGAAATTTTGAAGTCGCTCAAGTTTATTAAGTTGGTCTTCGGTGAGATCAAGATAGCTGACATCCGCATAATCAAGGATGGGAAGAAGGAGAGTTTGCGCAAGTGAAATTTTCGTGGCAATGGGTAAAACATTGTGTAACCGTCGCAAGGACCTTGCCGAGGCAAACAGCTTGCGACTTAACTCTCGAAGCTGAGGACCCCAGGTGAATGACTGATCGAAGTGTAGACCAAGATTTCTTACAGTGTTACTGTATGGAACAGTTATTCCATCGCAAGAAACACTTGGTAATTGGGTGTGATCTAGTCTCGAAATCATTCTGGGGCTGCCAACAACAATGACCTGAGTCTTTTTAGGATTGACTTTTAAGCCATATGTCTTGCTCCACTCACAAATTTCATGGATGTCGAGATTTATAGTTGCAATTGCACTTACAATCTTATCTAAAGGTGCTCGAGCGTAAATTTGAAGATCATCTGCGTAGAGGTGATAGGAGGAGCGAAGATTATATGTAATGGAATTTATAAAAATTGCGAAGAGTAGAGGAGATAGCAAGCCGCCCTGTGGTACGCCAGCAGTTACACTGCACCACGAGGATAAGTTATCCTCGACACTGATGCGCTGCCGGCGCCCGTACAGGTAACTATGAAACCAAGCAACAGCCGTTGGAGATATGTTAAGAGAACACAGTACGCTTAGTAGGATATCGAAGTCAACAGTATTGAAGGCATTGCTGAAGTCTAGCAGCGCTAAGACTGTCAGCATGCCCCCCTCCATACCAGATCTGATGCCATCCGCAATATGGGTCAGAGTGGTAGTTGTGCTATGTCCTGGACGAAACCCTGATTGGAAAGGATTTAAAAGGTTATGTTTGGTAAGGAAGTCATTTAATTGGGTATGGATTAGACGTTCAAGGACTTTGGATAGGAATGGAAGAATGGAAATGGGACGGAATTCGGAAAATATAGAAGCGTTGGGCTTTTTGGGAATGGGAATGATATTAGCTTCTTTCCAAGCACTGGGAAAGGTCTGTGTACAGAACGAAACTACAGTAGTTTGACGGACGCTAAAGACGAGGAGTTGACAGTGGCATCTACTTCAACAGGTGAAAATGTCATGCAATTCCAGCGTCGAGGCAGAGCTAAGTGGCATGCAAATAATAACTCTTAGCACCGGTCATCGTACAACCAGCAGCCACGCGGAAATCGGAATTGTTATTCTCATTACAAGCCTTCAAATAATTACAACAGAGGTAATTTTAATAATTATTCGAATAACCTTGGTAGAGGACATTTCAATAATTATCGTGCGAGATCATTCCATAACTCTCGAGGTAACGCTTAGGGTAGAAATAATAGTATATTTGGTCAGCGAGTTAACCGACTATCAAACGAGAATCGATTGAGATACAAAACTCATAGTAGTGGTAATCAGCATCGTTTGTTTTATACCGAACAAATAGATCCAAATGAATCTGTGAAATCAGAAAATAATGAAATAAAGTTTTTTCGACCTTAAACATTACATACTAACATTAACGGGTAAAATTTTTAACTTTTTATGTTGGTAAAAGAAAATATTTTTGGTTAGTAGATACTGGAGTAAATAAAGATGAGACTACCATAAATGGTATTGGAGGTCAGATTCAATCGATTGGATTTAGTCATCTTAGTCTGATTCATCATAGTGACGAACATAGTGTCACATTTGATACCAAGTTTTATGTTTTCAGTAACATACCATTAAAGGCTGATGGAATTTTAGGTTTAGATTTTCTTTGTTGTTATGCAGCGGATATTAATTTAAAGAATAACATGATTACTTTGTTTAAAAATTAAATTGAATATCTGGGGGCGCGGCCGAGCCCCCTCCAAGTCGAGCTATAGGCCGTAACATCCTTTTCTCGAAACAATTCAGACCATTTTCAACCCCCTATAACTTCGTTGTGGCTAAAGCATAAAGCCTAAATTTTAGTTACTAAGTAGGCATTGTGTAAACACGGTATATTTAAAATTTCATTCAATTTGAACCAGTAGTTTAAGAATTGTAACTAGTCAAACTTTCTAAATTTTGTCACTCACTGACTGATCGATCATCAAAAGTCTAAGGCACTTATAGCAGACATAGAACCTTCAAATTTAGAATAAAATTAGTGTTTAGTGTCTAAAGTAAGGGAAAATTCAAACATTTCATAATTTGTGTCTAGTTTTCTAGATAGACTAACTGCGTGAATAACTTTGTAATCCCATATAAATGTATAGGATTACAAAGTTACATTTGCAGTTAATGAATCATTGTACCCGTATATAATGGAATAATAGTTGTAGATAGATATCTATATTCATGAGGCATAACAGGAGGGGATATAGAGAGGGAAATGGTGTATTCAGCCCATGAAACTGTACAACATTCCTCTAGAAAAACATGACGAAGAAAAACTTGCAAATAAATAGATTAAACAACTCGAAAATATCAATTACAATGAAAGAAAGAACATTAATAATCAAATCCGCAATATTTGTGATAAATTGATACCTACAAAAATAAGAAAAATCCATAAGACAGAGGCTTTAAGAAAAATCGTTAGTGATATTCTAGAAGTAAGAAGTACCGAAAAGGAAAAAAGTAGGACTCTACAAAAAGACGTGAGATCCCATCAAAACATCCTGTAAAAAAATTCCAAGTCTCGCAGCTCAGATTTCTACAGCAAAAAGTTGTGAGATGCATGTAATACCAAGTCGATTAATTTATTTAGTCCTTAAGGGACCTTCTATAGAAAGTTATTACGTTAGTTATTACCATATCAATATTAAAAATTCTTTACGTTTTAAATAAATAGATCGACTTGGCCAGCAGCATTATGTATAAATTGTACGATACATTATGTTTTCATGCGATGATTAATCGACTTGGTATTACATGCATCTCACAACTTTTTGCGGTAGAAAACCTGAGCTGCTAATCCTAACAAATCTGTCATCTATCCCAGCCCTCTCCCGTACCTTCCATTCTATTTTACTTTATGTCCCTTCTCTCCATATACATCCTTATACATATACATATAAAGATTGCCTTATGAATTTTTGACATTAAAACTTTTGCGTTTTTTATTGTCCATCCAATATTCCTTCCCTTACTTCAGCACCAAAATGCTGTTTTTCCAAAAAATATTGCACGCCATTACTTTTTGTTAGTAATAAAGAGTTGAAATATAAAATTTCATAGACATAACTTCAGTGGTTTCGATTTTCTTAGACATAACATTTCAACCCTTTTTTACCCCCTTTAGGTATAATATGCATGCTGCATTTACACGCTTGGCCAACCTCAGCCAGCCTCGACCAACGGCAGCGTGTAAAAGGAGTGTTTGGCTCGGCTGGCATTACGTTTTTCATAGTTAATAGCTTGGAATTGGTAGACGTTGGCCCAGCCTCAGCCAACATGTAAATCTACCATTACGTGTGAACATTATTTATTTCATTGTCCTATATTAATGTAGCTTGATATGTTCTCCTTAGTTTATACAAAATAAATTTCTGAACGCATGCATAAACAATTACAATCAAATAAAATGTCAATCCATTTTCACTACTGTCAATATTTTACATCTTTAAAATCTAAAATACGCCATTAATCGAATATTGTGTTGTCGATTCGAAGCCTTTATTTAAATACGTTCTTTAATTTGAGGGAAGAGTTTACCCATATCGACAGGGTGAAAATTAAATGTTTGACAGTTACAAATCCATGAACATTTTGTATGGGAAAATTACGCACACTGTTTTGATAGATATGATTGAATTTGAACTTTGTTTAGCGGTAATAAAGTGCAAATTGACTCTTTGACGTTAGGAACATACCTACATTGTTTAAACAACAGTAAGTGCTTGTAATTTAATATGAACTTTATAAAATAGCAATAAAGCTCAAATTGACTTTACGTTTTAGTTAGAAAACGTTTGTATGGGAAAAAGAAAAGGGCTGTTTTTAGGGTTTTTCCGGCAATTATTCGATTTTATCTCGCCGTAAGAACCATCCTTGGACTTCCACAAACATTTTAAAAAAAGAATTATCGAAATCGGTTCAGCCGTTCACACGTGATGCCGTGACAACGCGAAACGGGTTCCATGTTTATATATATAGATAAATGAACTATGCATAGTAAAAACTAAAGAGTGTGAGAGTTTTATTAAAGATATGTTAAGAGAAATAAGAGATAACAAAAATTGGACCGGTCCACGAATTTATGTATTGAGAGGAGTTAGGAGAATTAATGATGAAGAAGAAAAGAACTATATATTACATGATTTCCATTTATTGCCCACCGCAGGTCATGCAGGTGTACGCAGAATGACTAATAACATTAAAAGGAAATTTTATTGGCCAGGCTTAGATAATGATGTGAAACATTTTGTGAGTAAATGTGTAAAATGCCAGAAAATGAAACATTGTAGATATGTCAAGGCGCCCATGGCAATTACTTCAACAGCATCTAGTGCTTTTGAAAAGATTTATCTAGACGTCGTAGGTCCGTTAGAAAAAGATATGGATGAAAATGTTTACGAGCAAGTCGCACATTTGCAAACTCAGCGCTTACGCCAAAGTATAAATTTGTGCATTTCATTATATCAGTTAGTTCTCGCTCACGTTCGACCTAATAAATTGTTAACATTCAAAAATAAATTATTATTCAAGATTATCAAGTTATTCTTGCCTTTACTATCAACATTCATCTTATGTACGTGGTTATCAAGTACCCGTACATATAGTGGTCCTTCGAGCGGTAGTTTTCTGCTGTATTTGTGTATTTGCGTGTGGCTGCAAATCGGTTCCTCTGGCCTCCCAGAAGCGGGTCTCCCCAGTGGAATTGAGAAGGTGCATAAGGTTACACGTGGAGATACGAGTATAGTGGAAAATCAAGGACAAGGCGATCAAGGCGGCAACAATTTTATCAAAACATATTAAAGGTACCTAAATATCAAGTAAGCAATATCAGCAAGTTTTGGCGAACGGGAGAACTCATTATACAAGGAACGATTTTATACATGTTTTGAAATAATCAAGATATTTCTTTTACCAAGATAGAAACATGCACCAAGGACAAGGCGATCAAGGCAGCAAGTTCATTTCAAGGCAAAAGTTCTTAACAAGTAGAACTAACTACATATCAAGAAGTATCCAATCAAGTAAAACTTCAGTTTCAAGTTTTCAAGCATTACATCAAGATCATTAAAGATCTCGAAATAAAAGCGCGCATCAAGCAACAATTTTATCAAAACATATTAAAGGTACCTAAATATCAAGTAAGCAATATCAGCAAGTTTTTGCGAACGAGAGAACTCATTATACAAGGCAAGATTTTTTATACAAGTTTTGAAATAATCAAGATATTTCTTTTACCAAGATAGAAACATGCATGAAGGTCAAGACATGGAAGCGTTGCTTCAAAACCAAAATCAACTTATGTCCGGCCTGCAGACAATCTGGTCCAATTTTAAGAAAGACGGTCCACAGCGCAGGACTCCAGACTACATCAAGAGAAGATTAGAAGCCATAGACTTATATTGGGAAGATTTTAACCGAACTCATAGTTTATTAATGAAATTTGAAGATCAGTTAAGCGAATATTTTGTCCAAAAGGATTATGACAATACGAAGATTTTTTATGACGAGATTAGAGCAAAAATTGCGTCGTCAGCCACAATATATGCGCAAAACGCTTTACATCTAAACAACAATAATCTAAGACGCCGCAGGGTGACAAGACCAAGAAACAACAACAGGAATTAGACCAGCAAGATGTACAAAGCAAGAACGAAGGGACACTGTTCACCCCTTATGAATTCACAAATACAAAATTAGAGGATATGTATCGCCGACAGAACACAAATTTCAAGGCATTATCTTATACTTTTGGCAATTGCAAAGGTCAAGATTTGGGGCGCAGACGGAGTACATAGAATCATGCGTGCTCTCATTGACCAAGGGTTTCAAGTCTGATTAATCACTGAGCATGCGGCGCAACAACTTAAGCTGCCTTAACAAAAATGCAAAGGTGTAATAACCGGCATTGGTACATAAAACAACACGTGCAAAGGCATGATTAGCTTAAATTGCATGTCGTTAAGTGGCAGTTATTCTTTTAATTCTGAAGTCTACATCATGAGAAGTTTATCAAGAAACCTACCAAGTTGCTCATTTCCGAAACCATCCTGGGAAATTTTGGAAAACCTCGAATTAGCGGATCCAGAATTTTATCGAAGCGATAAGATAGACATATTATTTGGTGCCGATGTGTACTCAAACATAATATTGGAGGGTCAACAACTTTACAAAGAAGAGCCCTCGATTGAATTGCAAAAAACAAGTTTCGGATGGATATTGTGTGGTGAAATTCGAAGCCTACAATGCAATGTTACACTCAACAATATGGAGGAGATCACAAGATTTTGGGAGATAGAAGACATAAATGAAAATATATCATTAACTGAAGAAGAACAAGAATGCATAACATTTTATAAGTCTATAACAACAAGATTAGATGACGGCAAATATCAAGTACGACTTCCCCTTAAATCAACAAGTGGCAATGAACTGGGTCAATCGAAAAGCAAAGCAGTTGCACAATTTTACCAGTTGGAGCGAAAATTTATTCAAAACAAAGATATTGCTTACTATTTGAAATACAAGGAATTTATCGACGAATACCTATCGTTTGGTCATATGAAACTAACTCACGATAATACAAAACCGGAACAACTATCAGAGGTACTGAGTGTGATATCGTAGTAAACTACAGACAGATGTATCGCTGCCGATTGACAACATACATACAGATTTACGCATGATATATAATTTATTGAAAGATAAGACCAGGATGTTGGAAGATATGTTGATTTTTGAATACAGATCAGTCTGGTCAGTCGAGATGTTTATGATATCATGCAAATATACGCGATTCCCAGGAAGGTTAAAGAGGACATGATCTACATAACTCATGTGGCAGATTATATTTCTATCAATATTAAAAGGGACATTTTCATACTTATGACAGAGTATGACATCAGAACATGTTTAATTACATCCGAAGATTATTTTTGCTCAGTAACACAACCCTTATTTCATATAAGAAGTGACAAGAACTTCTGTGAAATGAAAATATCGGAATGTGAGACTACCACGAAGTTGTGTAAAAATTATTGGAAACAAATGAACACAGTCAACACTTATTTATATTTCTGTTGTGAGCCGTGTCAAATTCGCGCCATATGTCAACATCAAGTTTCTGCTCATCAGCTGACTCACGCTGATCTTATAAATATAGGTCAAGACTGCCTGATTAAGACTGACCAATTTACGATATTTGCTCAAAATCTTCATGTGAGTGAAATCAAGACGCATCCAGAGGTCTATGCACCGACAATGGCGCCAATGAATCATATCATCAACTTAACCGTACCATACACAATTTTAAAAAATATTTCCAATGAATCTGAGACAGAGATGATGCAAATGCATGAGAGAATTAAGCAATTGAAAGAGGATAACATCATATCAAAGAAGATATCCTATCATGACGTGCATCATTACGCCATGATCTACGTGATAGTCGGCGTGGTTGGCATCATTACGTTGATTGTTCTCATCAAGCGCTACAAGAGTGCAGAGTGTCGCTGGCGTGTAGCCCGCGTGTCACCGACGGAGCCGTCCAGTTCCTGCGCAGCCCGCATCGACCTCGCCGAAATAGCAACATCTACGCGCGCAACGCCGGCTCTACCACCCCGCCGAACATTATTTCATTTATAAACTTGTTAATTACTATTTGTTAATTTTTTCAAATTTCATTGTAAAGTTTACAAAGGTGCGATAACTATTATTTTTCGTTTGTTCACCAATCTTTCTTTCTATTATCCTGCCCCTGTCGGGCCGGGAATATGTACGAGCAAGTCGCACATTTGCAAACTCAGCGCTTACGCCAAAATATAAATTTGTGCGTTTCATTATATCAGTCAGTTCTCGCTCACGTTCGACCTAATAAATTGTTAACATTCAAAAATAAATTATTATTCAAGATTATCAAGTTATTCTTGCCTTCACTATCAACATTCATCTTATGTACGTGGTTATCAAGTACCCGTACAAAATGTTTACATTTTAACGCTACAGTGTGAGCTTACTAAATTTGTAGATGTACGGTAAGTGTAGCGAAAGTTTTCGTTCATAATTTTATTTTAAGATATGGGATACCAAACATAATAGCAACTGATCGTGGTACGGAGTTCGTCTCGTCAGTAATGGAACAGGTGTGCAAATTATTAGGTATAAGCAAATTAACATCCACAGCATATCACCATCAATCCATTGGTGCACTTGAAAATTCTCACAATAGTCTAAATACATTTTTGCGCATACAGTGTGATGGTCATAAAGAAACATGGAGTCAATGGGTACAATATTGGTGTTATAGTTTTAATAATACTGTTCATACACAAACAAAGTACACGCCCTTTGAATTGGTATTTGGAAAAGTTAGCGTAATACCTTGTATAGTAAGTCAACATGTTGAACCTTTGTATAATCCAGATAGTTATCCTTTAGATCTTAAGTATAGGTTACAATTAGCACACAAAGATGCTCGAAATAATCTTATTTTAAGCAAACAAATGCGTAAAGAACGTTATGATAAATACCTAAATGATGTCAAATATAATAACGGTCAATTAATATTGGTCAAAAGGAAATTGCCAATAAGTTAGAAAATCAATGGCAGGGTCCATTTGTCGTATTGAAAGATTTAGGAGTAAATGTGGAAATTTTAAAAAAGAATAAAGGTGATGTAGTACATAAAAATAGAACAAAACCTTTTAGAAGTTGAAACGTATTTAATTAATAAATAAAATAATTATGTATAGAGTAATAACAAAAAAAAAAACATTTGCATATTTTTTTTCTTCTCACCCCTGAGGTGTGGTGAGTAGTGTGTAAGCCATGCATGCATGTATGTTATATAGACCTAAGACCTATATTATGTGTCATTTGTAATCGATTAAAGTTAGTATTAAATCATATTCAAGCCCGAACACTCGTTTCAATAACAAAGCTCCCTACACTAACTAGCAACCGTCTTGATTTATACTAATTGATATTAACCACGAATCTACAGCCCAGCCAGCATGGTTGAATCCATCAGGAGTAGTAGATTAAAGAATCTTTGATTTCTATAAGATTTATAGTTGATTTTTGTTCTAATTAAATTAATAATTTAAACAAAGTAACACACATGTCATATCTACGACGCGACATGCGTATTTATTTATTTAGTTAGTACCTATTATAGCTTTCAGATATTTAATACCCAACGTATATGTAAGTCATATGTTATGACAAATAAACAAGATTATTCTTTCAAATGTCCAAAAGATAGCAAAATCGTAGCCGTTAGACCTAGTTAACTGTAGAGCAGTGTGCGAGTATGATTCGGCGTGGAGGGCGGACGGTGCGCGGCCGTAATGTAACTAAACTGCAGCGTTAATGTTTGACGAGGACGCGGCCGCGCTGTTTGCAAACACTGTGCTTGTACTAATAAATCATTTCGTCGATACACCTGCCGCATGTGGGCTGCACCACTGACACGGTGACATGAACTGTATGACGGCTACCACTTTATTCCTGAGAGATTTATCACTTGATTGAAATTTAATTATGTAGTGACCATATTTGAAATGTTAATTGTATAAATTTATAGTGTAATAATAATATCGGTTTGTATATTATAATATTGGGTATTTATGTGAAAACTTTTCAGGCAGACAGGTATGTTTACGATGTTTTCTTTTAAAAAATAATGCATAAAACTAACTTTGAATTCAGAGACAATTTAAAAGTCTAGACTTGAACTCGCGATTTCCGTCTCAGCGGTCAGTTCCGACCTTGACTACCGTTCTTAAAAAAGTTGATGAGATAACAAGCAAACTTATCATCGACATTTCGTGAGTGAGTTACATCAGCAGAGGAAAATTCCTTTGTATTTCTTAAAATATAATAAACGATGACTTGAACTTCTTTATTAAAGTTAGAACGAAGTCCTTTGGTACTAATGAATAAGTCACAAAAAGTATTTGAATGGTGGGCGAGTATAAAAAGTGTAACACTCACAAAACACAAAGGAGGATTGTTTAGTGATGAATGTTTTTCTCCACTGTTTATTTTCGCGAGAGTTTTTATTTCTTTTTTCACTTTATGAGCAGACACGACGTTACGTCTTAACTACGTTGCCCTTTTTATCGAGATATATTTCGGTTTTATATGACCGATTGCTGCGGTCGACTGAGTGCGCATTATCAGTGATAACACAGGCGCAGAGTGAAGCAATTAAATCTGAAGAATACGAATGTAAATAAACAGGCGTTAAAAATACAAAAGTATATAAGTTTTACAAAAGGAAGGGTAATACACTTGGTCACGTTTATCCGCTGACGCTAACATATTCCTTTGAATCCAGATCGCAATCTCATGTGCTAATGATTTGTAAGTACAATTTCAACAACAAGGGCTGTCAAAACAGGTACGACAGTTTTGTTTATTTCTGACTACTACCTTCCAGAGCATAATAAAAATTGCAATTGGTGTTACTTGTCATGCAAACTGACCTATTCATCTCGTTATTCTAGTTAAAAAACGAAAACACTACATACATAAGCTAATAAATTTTACAAATCCTTACAAAACTGTTCATTCACTATTACCCTCGAACAATTTACGAAAAATCACGTATTCGCGAGGGAAAATAAACAAATGTTGCGTGCTCGGAGAAATGGTGAAAGTGCTCATAAATCGTAAATCGCGGCGCGGTCTCGGAATAAACTGCGAATAGAAGGTATCGCGCGAGGCCGAGGCGCAATTTACGCTTAAATATCCCTTTACCAGCGCGTGGTCGTTTGGGGAACGGAATTGGCGGAATTGGGGAACAGCCGCCCGATGAATACATATTTAATGCGAGCCATCAGCGCCGCGACCCGCCGCCATCACTACAGCGCCAGTAACACAACTCCCACGTAATCTGAGCAAACGTGCACACTGATAGCTACATTCTCGTATGATTTTGCCCAATGTTTATTTACACTGTAAGATAAGAGTTTCAGCAGAGGTATACGTATAGGTTTATGAGAATACCAGAATAATGTTGTCTTTTTGTGTGGATTACTACGAGTTTTCTAATTTCTACGGGGACTTCTGGCCAGCCGCATTTAATATCCTTTCCAGCAAATGTCAGTGGGCTTACTGTTAATCTCTTCACGCGGCGGATTGTAATGTTCGTCAGCAGTACAAAATATATTTTTAGGTCGGTGCGCGGTTCGGCACAGGAAGCGACAGATTTCCTTCGATTTTTCCGAGACGATTTTCTGGTGACGCTTAATTGAACTGATTCTCGGCGGCTGAAAGGAGCCGTTCGTTTTGTGCCGCAACGCTAGTTACACTAATTTACCCTCCACCCAAAACCTGTGTGTGTATATCTACACATATATACATGTGTGTGTGTGGCGGGTGTGTTGTTATCTTTGTGTGCGTGTGTCGTGGGAATTCCGTTTTGTTCTACGGGTGTATGGTAACCACGAGTATCGTAATCACCGACTTGTCCAATAATACGTTCACTGGTAATTTCCATTCGCGTTCACGAGCCTTGTGAATGGTTCAATTAATTTAAGTTAGTTTACGAAACACGCCATTTTATATGGAGAGAAGCGCCAATAATCACGTATTCAGTGTTGATTAACAACTCTGTTGAAACTGCTTTCAATTTATTTATTTCAGTCGATAATTACTTTTCCCAAAAGGATTGACACAAAAGCAACCGGTAAAAGCAAAAAATACTCTAGAGAAGGTTTGGCGTTGGATAATGTATTTAAAGTCAAATATTATGTAATGTATATGTTTATTTTTATTCACATTGATCCAACTAAATTTATATAATCTGTATTCCAGACTTCAATTATTGAACCTACAACTTTATAAACCGCACAGTAAATATTTAACAGATTCAAATCCGTCGCCTCGTAAATTTTTAACATTGTTTAAATCGCAAAGTCGTTTCTTATCAACAGACGTCGATAGACCATTAACATTCAATGAAAATGGTTTTGCCTTAATTCCAAGACAGACTCCCCCCCCGCACCGCTATCTGTGGCGTGTTCTAGGATACATGCTCATCGGTTAAGACGAACCCGCTTAATATAAACTAAACAATAAATGAGCTGTGTTTGTGTGTGCATCCATTATTCATAGTGCGCGGATCATCTTGTCTACAGCCGCCGAGAGAGAGCTTCGCCTTGGCCGCAACTCCTTGATTTGAACACTACACCTATTTGGTGTTTTCTTGTACTTGTTTGAACACATTGAGGGTCGCCAATTGCGAATAGTAAACGGACTAGACACATGTTTACGGTGTCAATCATCATGAACTACAAAAGTAAAGGAAAACATCGTGAGGAAATCTGCATACCGTAGTGATTTGTATGAATTTCTATATTAAGTAAAGTCTGCCAACATGCACTAGGCCAGCACAGTGCGGGTTGGCTCCAAATACATCTTAATAACAACTTTAATCCTAGTCTATACCTTGCAAGCATGTTCATATTAGTAAGTTGTAAGATGTACGTCTGCAGTAGTGACACGCGATGGCCCAATTAGTTGCGGCGGCGCGGCGCGGTGCACGCACCCGGCGTCTCACGATATTAATACTCGTACAGCAATGAGACATATCACACAATGCCTCCGTACGAGCTTATTGTGAGGCCGAGAGGATTATACGATTTCTTGTGGGGTATTATGTCTGATTTGACGATTAGTATGATTTTTAATATACGAGCCCCGATGCAAAATAGTTCATCTAGTATGAAAAGTAGTGCAAGCCTAAAATATAGAAAGTAAATATTGGTAAAATAAAGAACTTTTAATAAAAAGTGAACCATAATTTGAGGAACATTTTAAAGTTTATTTTAACATAACTGAAATTCTTTCATGACTTTACTTAAATTAAAAAATTTAAAAAATATTCTAAAAAACATTACGCAAAAGTATTCGTCTACCCTTGTTACTCGCGCAAAATAGTTCGTCTACCACTTAGTTGTGTCGCCTTTGCTCTCAATGACAGCTTTAATGCGAAGAGGCATGGCTACACACATACTGCACACTCCTCAAGCGTAATTGACTCTCAGACAGCCAAGAGTTTAGCCTTTAAGACGCTCTTCGATCTTGATGGATTTTTACGGAGAACTTTTTTCATTTTCCACCATAGAGTTTCGATCGGCGACAATTCCGGACTGTTAGATGGCCATTCGATTGTAGGGATGCTTTTCGCCAGTAGCCACGTCTTTGTTGTCCTAGCAGTATGGCAGGAAGCACCATCCTGTTAAAAATGAAGGAATCTTGATGCTTAAGTGACGGAATAGAGGGCAGAAAATTATCTTCCAAAAGGTTTTGATACCTTGCAACAATGATAGAACGATCCACAAACTGCATACCACCAACACCTTGTGCGGACATGCAGCCCCATATGATAAGAGACGCCGGAAACATCACTTTGAGTTTGAGACAATCAATATGAAATGCCTCATTTTTATTCCGAATCACTTTTTTCCTTTCATCGCTGGCTGTCACTTCAAATGATACTACGCTGATACTGATGACTGATCGGAAGTCCAATTTAAATGATCACGAGCATACTTCAACCTTTTTTTCTTTCGTACAGCAGTCTGCAGTCAACAGTGGTTTCTCCTTAGCGGTGTAAAATCCGTAACCCATTCTTTTTAGGACTCTTTTGCAAATATCAACTGAGACGTCTTTGTGAATGATGTCCTTCCATTGCACCGTGAGTTCTCCAGCTCGAGCACGACGATTATTTTTGATAATTTTCTTCAGGATTCTGTTTTCTATTGCACTTGTGATGCGTGGTCGACCAGTTTTCTGCAAACAAGAAGTCGTTCTATTATTTTTATAGTGCCGAATAATAGATTGGACTGTAGACCTGCGAAGTATCAAGTCTTTAGATATTTGGAAACTTGATTTGCCAGCATCGACCCCACAAACTATTCGCTTTCGAAGCTCTTCACACACGGGTTTGCCACGACCCATTGTTTGAAATTTTCAGAATTTATACTGTCTCACTTAACAAATGACACAGAATTACTTTTAGAAATTTAAATTATGCAATATAATTGTACACAAAAGGAATAATCTTATTTAACTCACCAATAAACGAACTCTTTTGCATCGATTAACAATTGGACGAACTATTTTGCTTATAACTTCTACGAATTTAAAACAGGATATGTATAAATTTAAAAAGCTAAAATAATTTATTGGTTCATAATTAAAAAATGGCATAAGTAACGCGACATGTGATAGTAGAACAGCTTAATATTTTATATAGATATACAAAAATAATGAAGTTAGAATAAATCTTACAGAGAAAATTTCACACTAGACGAACTATTTTGCATCGGGGCTCGTAGTAGGTCATTGTATGATAATTTTATCAGACTCTGTGTTCTCTTCTGTTATTAGGTGTCAAAGAAAGAATACCAACCTGCATTAGGCCAACTATATGGCCTATCCACTCTCAATCGTATTCTCGATTGTATAGGAGGCCCGTGTCCTGCAGTGGAACGTATATGGGCTGATAAAGAAGAAGAAGAAGAATGAAAGTATAGACAATTACAATAAAATAAATATTTGTTTTATAGTAGAGCCTAAGTGGAATCGTTCCACATACAAAACTCACGGGGGTTACTCTGTACTCGGACACGACGACGAATGTTCGAACATCGCACGTAAAACTGTACGAATATACCTCAATACATTACAAAATGGATCCTGAATTTAATGTCATCATCTTAGAGAAGATCGAAGTGAATGATAGGTTTCATTGAGATTAGTATTCATTCTTAGAAGTGAAAAGCCTTTAACATATGTTGACGTTCACAATCCGAACATTCGAAGTTTGTGTCGGAGTATAGAGTAACCCCCCAGAGATAGGAGACTGAAAGCAAGTATATAGCTTTGGTTTAAAAGGTAATGATTCCACAAATTAATAAATCCAATAAAGAAAGTTGTTAAGTTTTTTTAAAATAAACTAAATTTAAAACAATTAGATAAAAAATACACTTGGCTGTCACTATGACTGAATTCCCACTATCATATACTGCTAACTGACCGCTCGATGAGTTGTTATACTAATTCCAGTAGAGTCAACGCAGTTGCTCTACAGCGGCGTGTGATATCGACGAGTAGTTTTCCTCGCGCCACATTCACAGTGCGGACAAATGTTTGCGGATGGCACATAGAATGCGCTCCCACAAGGGTTTTTTACGTCAATGGCCAGCTGCGGCCAACTAGTATATTTAAATGTGCTGTTCCCGATAGAGTTTTGTAACTAATACAAGTATAGTTACTGAGCAAACTAATTTAAACCCACACGTTTAAAATTATAATAAAAAAATGTGACCAAATTCAAAATAAGCTCGAATGAAATCAGTATTTCCTTAAAGTGCATTCAAATGTCTTTGCCATTGTGGAAGTATTAGTCTAAATAATACTTTCATTCTACAATGGATACATGTTTCCAAAAATAGTTGCAAATCGTAATATTCGACATATTATAAGACTGCGGTATCATTAGACGAAACGATTATGATAGTGACTGCAACATTATCTATGAAGACCATACTTCGCTTAGAATAAGTTATTAGCGGTAATTTAAGATCATGTCGCTCTACCAGAATAGAATACGAGTTACCACAGTTCGCTGTCACCGCGAAGATTCCTCTAATTAACTTAGGCCTTGCTTGATCTGACTCGGCTCGGAAATAGAAATATTATTGGAGTACTTTTACTTAGCTGATAGTGTCCGCTGTAGTTGGTTAACACGGCTATAAAAGATAGCCTTAAATGTTCGATTTCGAAACTAATACCGAGAAGTTTAGCATCATATTTGATATTGAAATAAAACTATTATTTACGGATTTTATCGCGGATCATATTTGATATTCACGAAACAAGACATGATATAAAAATGTGAGGTTAGGACTTTAAATTTGATTATATCGATTTATTGAAATAGGATAAGATCGAGAAAAAGTATAAAGGATTTTATTTTAGTCATATCGTATTTACGCAGTGTGAGTGTATTTTTTTGCACGTGGCACAAACTTTGGTTAATGCGTTAACGACTTTGCGGGGTATTGTCCTTTGTAAATTATCCTACAAACTCACCTCAATGTCAGGCGGGCTGCCATTCTTGATTAAATTAAAAAACCTACACTTTCTACGCTGTAAATGTAAATTTTATCATGCATTTTTCAGCGCCTGGGCGGCGAGCACAAGCAAAGATTTGTAAAATTAACAATATTATATTCAAATACATAGAAATTGACATCGCTATTTTGTATCAAATTATACCGGGTATATCAAGACTGCTACCGAAAACGAAGCCGGGTGATAGTTTAAGCGACTTCAGACACAATGCAACAGAAAAAGTTGCAAAAAAAAGCGACAATTTTTTTTGTTATTTTTTTTTCTATGGCCATATTTGGGTGGTAAATACATTTTTTCCTAAAATAATAGTGTATATCCTTTTATTTATAAATACTCTAAGGTATAAAAGAGTTTAAATTATTATTTTAGCAAAAACTATGGATTTACCACCCAAAATTGACGATATTTAAAAAATCATAAAAAATAATTGTCGCGTTTCTATGCGAAATTTTTAATTGCATTGTGTTTGTAGCCACTAAAACTACCACCCGGCTTCGTTTTCGGTAGCAGTCTTGAGATACCCTGTATAATGTCAATTAATTGAGGTTGTTTTATAGACTAGTTTCAAGCACACGAATGATCGTTATTTTAAGAAATATCCTTGAAAATCTTCTTCTACTTTATGAATATTTTGCTGTATGTAATTTTGAATGAAACATTATTTATGTCCAGGCGTACGCAGCAAATATGTTTTATTATGAATGCGGTATAGTCGGTAAGTAATAAGAAGGCGTAGTGCTCAATAATGATATATTTGATGACGTAACAATAATCAGTCGCAATACGTCATACATATTGACTGAGAGGTCCCTTCCCACGCCCACACACATTATCCATATAACTTTTAGGATTCCAGCTTTCATTTGCGATACTATAATATTTATAGTACATTAATAACTTGAAGTGTCTTGTTTCGTATCACTTGTGTAACAAATTTTTATGGATTCTATTTTTTAAGTAACATCTATAATATTATTTGAGCATTTATCCTATATTTTTACACTAATTCCTCTTTCTCCTTCCCTTATATCAATCCAAAGATTATCGGACAGAGATCGCTACGAGCGATAAGGCTGCCTATTATACTTTTCTATTTTAGTTTATCTCTTTGTGTTGTTATAATTAATCTACTATAGAGGTTTATAAATAAATAAATACATATATTTCGTTATCATCATCTTCTTTTCATAAGGGAAATCTATTGCTAAACGTAACTCTCTCACATTTATTTCACTAGTGATTTAGCTAGTAAGTAAGGTATTAAGTGTCAAAAATATATTAAAACAGTCGCAATTGGGTAGTTTCCGCTACAACAAATGTTCCGGTTTGACTGTAGCGGGGCCAATGATTCAACAAAATCTGACGTGAATAAGATCACTTATGTATTTCACTTTAGCAGCTTGTTTGCAACTTAGTTCCAAGCGATTTAAATGCAATTTGTATGATAAAAAAGCTGGCTGTTGCAAATTGTAAAAATAGTTTGTCATAACAAACTTTACATCGGACTGAATATTTTATCGTTTTTTGCTTCGCAGTATCAGCTTTGAAGCAAATGAAGAGATCGCGCGGTCCCGCCGGGGGTGACACTTGACAGAGGGTGGCACCCCTCACCCACACTGCCATTATAATCGCTAGTTATTTCGATGCGCTAATGGCATAAATCAGTAATTGTGTAAATGTGCGCTTTGAGTTAGGTCGGGACTGATTCGCAACACGCGTGTGACGTCATATAGAATCGATTTGTTCGACGCTTAACGCTACATAAATATCGTAATTTATTTAATGGGAATAAAATCTAATAACATAATAAATCACTGCAACAGTTGTTTAAGTAATTTACTATGATTTATTTTTCATTTTAGTTGCACTGCTTTATTTTCACGTATTAAAATTATGGAAAGGACAGTATCAATATTTATGGTTATTGATACTTTAATGCATAATAAAGCTCTCCTGTTCAACTCATTTATTTATTTTAATAGTATGATTACCAAAAATCAATTACATCTTTCAATTCTTTATTAAAATAAAAGATTAAAACATAAAAAAAACCTTGCAGAATTTGGTGAGTCATTTTCTATGGAAAAGTCCGGAAAGCTAAGAGTGACATAGATGTATACTAAAATTGAAAGGTATTATAAAAACATTCCTTTCTTACGTTCATGCTATCAAAACCCAACACTTTTTTATTGCAATGAATGGGGAGACGAACATGCCTTTCGCCTGATGGTAAGCTATACGACCGCTCATGAACAGTAGCAAAACCAAACGTCTTGAATAACAAAGCAATGCTTGGAATTCCACTGCGCTCGGTATCCTGAGACATAGGATGTTAAGTCTCAATATGTCCAGTAGTCTCTAGCTACAATGCCCTTTAAACCGAAACACAACACATGATATTATTCTAGTGATTGTAAAGCAGTAACTACTCTTCGACATAATACCACGATTAAAACACTAATTCAAACAAAACAAATGACAGTCAAATTTCGACCGCAATAGTTATAAATAAATACAGTAGCATGTTAGATGGCAAATATTTAGCCGCGCACACAACGTGACAGCGGTGTCCGCGTTTGCACAGTATAATTCTGTGCGAAGGAAGACAGGCGACATGTAGCGGCTGTATGTTGTGCATCTAGATGCGAGATGTAAACGCCACGAGACTCGAGAGCACGCCGACCTGCGAATGTCTTCACTGCGGCGACCTGATTCTATTTCTATGAATATGAATAATTATATGATATATTATACTCCTATTCTGGATTTTAAAAAAATATCTTGTTTTGTCATTCAGCTTCCATTGTATTATATCTTGTTGAATGTGGATTTCGTAAAGTGCGAAAGGGATTAGAACCTACTACACTTTTCTCGCCCAGGAACGATAGATGAACATTAGATTGGATCTCGCCTTGCGGTAAAGCCAAGTTTTCCGCTACTGTCATTTTACTTTCGAGTCGCTCACCGACAAGTAGATAAACACATTGGTTGCGGAATGTTAATTATTGTGCTGCATAAGTAACAGCAATGCTTGCTAATTGTTACAGAAACGCGTTGATCAGAAATTACAAATCCGATACATAAAACGCATAAAATATTATTTTGCTACCCTCGCTTTGGCTTGGTAAAGTAACAGATATTTGTAAGAACCACATTTAACATTATTTGAAAATATAGGTAAGAATGTTTATATTATAAGTTTAACGCAATAAAGTTAAGTATGATGTTTTGAAACGTGTGTCAATGGTCGGTAACATTTCATCCCGGGAGCGAGTAATAAGTAGTGATCAATTGTTTTCGCAGCACTGCTCGCTGCGTCTGTCGTGTTTAAGTGTCAGCTTTGTCTCACTTGCCAGTTCTTTTGTCGCGATAGGGCTGAACTGTGCGAGTAATGTTGCTTATATTGTTTCATTTTTAATACCTAAAACTTAAGTTTACATTGTGTTGACTTTTTATTATTCATGGAACAACAAAAGCATGGAACAATATATTTGTAGTAGACTTTTTTATTCCAAGAAAGAATGTTTCCACGGTAAAGATTGTATAAAATGAAAGATATTTTAGAACCGATCTAGCCAAGCGGCAGGTAAAAGCTCGTTTACTTGATGTTGTCGCTTACGGTACAATGTTCCATATTTCATACGAATTGATGCAATTTTATGTTCCTTTGAGCGGTTCAATATGAATAACCGTTTGTGTATCACGCGAGGGTGCCACGAAGCAGTGCGCGGGATATATCAACCCTCATGAATATTATTTACTATTCCAATTGATTTCCAGAATCAACCCTCCGCCGCGCCCGTGGGTACTCGGCGCCGACGACGCAAGACATTCGTGAGGTGCTGCTAAATAATTCTGTGTGTGTCGCTAGTGTTGCTCGCCCCGCTCCCTGCTCCCCGCGCCCGCCCCGCGCCGCCCTGCCAGAACGCCGGTGACGGCCCGGTGTAATTGTGCTAACTACAAGCGGGTTGTGAGCAAACGTTGCCGAGGATAAGCGTGGGTATCGTTTACGAACAACGGCTCGGAACACGGCTGCGTGCGTTACGTCCGACGCAAACGTGTACGTTTTAGTCACGAGCGGCTAACGAGCCGTGCGCTAATCTCGGCTAACGTGCGCCGCCTTGATTTGTGTGTCTACTGACTACACGCGTACACAACCCAATGTGGTTCGTTTAATTGTTACGATCAGCCGACGCCGCACATCAACACTAATATATGGGGCCATGTCTGTCACAACGTTCAAATTTATTGATGTGGTCAATACTGCATAGCTAGACTGTTATACTCATTAGTTTTAGGATTCAAATAAGCTGTCCCTAAACAATTCAAACGAAAAATCTGTATACAAAACAGCGAGCGACTTGTATCGTTTGTTTTTAAAATTCAATAAACATCAATTTTAACTTAAACTCGCGAAACGATAAAAGCCCTTTGAAGTTTGATATAATTTAATCAAGTAAAGTGTGTCACTCAAATCACATTTTGAACAACAAAATAACTAAGAACACCTGAAAACTTCAGTCGGCTTTAAAGCTTTGAACGCGAGTAGCCTCGACGTCAGTTTTGGTGACTCCCGGGGCCGAGGACATGGGACGGACCGAGCGAGTCGCGCACCGCCCACGGGCCCCGGCGCGGCGCACAGGTGAAGGGTTACAATTAGATTTTATATAGATTCTTATTTCATGTACAATTGTCATCAAAGTACATTTCAATTTTTATTATAACATTGATGTGGAGGCAATCTTGTGCTTAATAATCAGTTTTGTTGTTAATTTAAGTATGCTGTTAGGTGTCAATGCGTCATAATTAATTATTTTATGTTACAGATGTTCTTAGTAGATAGCGGCGGCGACGTGTGCCGTTTGTTGTCCGCATGTAAATCGAAGGCGACAGTGCGACACGGAGACGAGGCGCGACCCGACGCTGCGCTCCTTTCAAGATATTTTTAGAGTCGTTTACTTCACAGCTTTAATTAGAATAATTGGAGACAAGCTCTCGACGAGCTACAAATTGTCGGATTTTTCGTTAAGAATGTTGAAAGAGAAAACAAGTTGCCATTTTTTTTAGGAGACGTCCAATTTGCGAGTTTTCAAGTTGAATTTAGAAATGTTTGTTGATTCTAACGCAGCAAATTAAACTTGGCGGATACGGCGTTGGTTAAAACGGCGAGAAACTTACATGAGCGACAACACAAGTGGAGTGAACGTCGCGACACGACGCACCCGCCACCACAGGACGCACGGCACAGAGCGCTCGCTGCATCTAAACAATTATATTTAATGAAATATACGTAATTTCATAACGTTGACTACACAGTAGTCCAGTCTTAAGGTTAAAAATGATATAAATCTTTCTTTTGTCGTGCAAATCACAAAAAGGCATTTCGCATCACAAAAAGAGATTGCGTCCTAACAAGCGTGTAATCTTGTTTTGTGAACCTAAAATCGGAGCTTCGTTTTCGCTATCATCCAATTTTACACCGAAAAATATGGTCTATTAAGTCTTCTGTAGAATGTAGCGCAGCGTTTCAGTGTTCGCACACCGAAAATTTTTAACAACCCTCTCTGTGTCCGCTCGCGAGAGGTTCATTAGTGGCCCCACAGGCCCAGGCACGGCGGCGGCCCGCGTCGCTGCATGCGGAGGGTTGTGTGCGATTATGTGCCGAGCGCCGCGATTTGTGGAAATGTGGCAAATTAAAAATATATTGAATATTCATAGAGCGCTCGCACCGCGCTGCGCCTGTGAGCGAGGCCGCGCTCGTGTGAGGGCGTCGGTGACAAAGCCACCGTAATGCTCCGTCAATAACTCCGTGTCGGATACCAATATAAATATTGCGACTGAATGTGTTATGTTCGCCGAGTAAACAGTCGGCGATGATTAAAAATACCATCGTTCAGTTGTTTCAGTGTACGCTGCCAACCCATAATGTTTGTGTTTTGGTATCGGCATGCATATTGCATATTTTTTTGTTGATAAGTTGAATTTTATTCCGATCGAGACTTAACTTCCAGGTATCGTTACTTTTTTTATATAAGTACTGCACACAGTACATTTATTTATTTATTTATTTATTTACACTTTATTGCACACAAAAGGAAAACAAATACAAACAGAAATCACAATATAAAAAGTACAATTGGCGGTCTTATCGCCGAAAGGCAATGTCTTACAGACAACCATGGGATGGATTTAAAAATAGGATAAATAAAGTACATTGTCTTTTATTTGCAGGACAAAATTTTTATAAATGATGATAGCAATTGATCTGTATTGTAGCATCCACAATTTCATTTATTTTACAATAAATACTTTAACTGTCGAGGTTCAACTAATTATAGAAGTTCAACTAATATTCACCAATTTTAATTCATTTAAGATAAGAGATTTGGTGGGATATACCCACCAAATCTCTCGTCACGTTCACTATATTAAAAATACCACTCATACTCCCCATCCTTGATTATGCCGATGTCAGCTATCCTGATCTCACCGAAGACCAACTTAATAACTTGAGCGTCTCCAAAATTGTTGCATAAAGTTCATATTTGGTTTACACAAATATGACTATGTTTCTGAGTTTCGTCTTAAGTTCAAGTGGTTACCCATACGGCTTCGTCGGAATACTACACTCTTTCACTTTCATACAATATATTATTTAACCCTCTCACCCCCTCTTATCTCAAAGACCGTTTTATATTTCTTCATGATTCCTATGAAAGATCCCTGAGGTCATCGGAGAACTTGAAACTGAGAATGCCTGTACACACCACGACATTTATGGACAAATTATTCTCCGTACTAGCTTTTCGACTGTGGAACTCACTGCCAGATGTCGTGAGACGGGCTAGAACATTGTCATATTTTAAGTCACTAGTCAAGGAACACTATCTCTCTCACTAAATTTACACATTGATGTGCTTTTATCATTTCCATTAGCATTTATTATGTATATATTTATTATATTTTATGTCTATTTTGTATATGTATATATGTATGTATGCTGTATGTATTTATATGTATGTTTTACTTTTATTTTGTGTTTTTAATTTATTATACACCCTAGACTACCCTTTCTCTCTCCTGTGTCTTATCTCCATCCAAAGGTTGCCTGGAAGAGATTGCCTAGGGCAATAAGGCCGCAGATTGTACTTATTTTTTAATTTATGTTATTTTATTTTTCCTGATGTACAATGAAGTTTAAATCTATACATCTATACATATAAATAAAATTGAAGTGTCTGTTTTTAGAGTGAAAATAAAAAAAAATGTCCCTCTACATATCGTTATATACACGATACCTGTGCCGAAAATGATAATTTAAAAATTTTTGTCTGTCTGTCTGTCTGTTTGTTCCGGCTAATCTCTGAAATGGCTGGACCGATTTTGACGGGACTTTTTTTGTCAGGTAGCTGATATAACAAGGAGTAACTTAGGCTACATTTATTTTAGAAAAAAAAATGGTTGCCTGTAAAGTCGGTTTTACGGGCGAAGATTTTACGTGACAACGTCTTTTTCTCGGTAGAATATTTATTGATATGAATATAATTAAATTGCACAATAGGAACAAGGAATTGAATGAAAATAAGAATTGCACAAATTTTAACTATAGAAATATATCTGGGGGCACGGCAGTGCCCCCTCCAAGTCGAGCTAAAAAGCGGCACAGCCGTACTATCCTTTTCTCGAAGCAATTCAGACCATTTTCAACCCCCCATAACTTCGTTGTGGTTAAAGCAAGAAGCCTGAATTTTCAGTTACTAATTAGGCATTGTGTAAACACGGTATATTTAAAATTTCATTTAATTTGAACCTGTAGTTTAAGAATTATAACTTGTCAAACTTTCGCAATTTTGTCACTCACTGACTGACTGACCGATCATCAAAAGTCTAAGGCACTTCTAGCAGACATAGAACCTTCAAATTTAGAATATAATTAGTGTTTAGTGTCTAAAGTAAGGAAAAAATCAAACATTTCATAATTTCTGTCTAGTTTTCTAGATACACCAACTGCGTGAATAACTTTGTAATCTCATATAAATGTATAGGATTACAAAGATACATTTGCAGTTAATGATTCGTTGTACCCGTATATCATGGAATAATAGTTGTAGATTGGTATCTTTATATATTATATATGAGGCATAACAGAAGGGGGGTAAAAAGAGGGAAAGGGTGTATTCAGCCCATTAAACTGTACAACATTCCTTTAGAAAAACATGACAAAGATAACTTCTTATTTTTGTAGGTATCAATTTATCACAAATAATCCGCTATATTGTGATAAATTGATACCTACAAAAATAATAAAAAACCATAAGACAGAGGCTTTAAGAAAATCATTATATATATTGTAGAAATAAAAAGTACCGAAAAGGAATAAAGTAGGACTCTACAAAAAGACGTGAGATCCCATCAAAAACATCCTGTAAAAAAAATCCAAGTCTCGCAGCTCAGTTTATCTACCGCAAAAAGTTGTGAGATCCATGTAATACCAAGTCGATTAATTTATTTAGTCCTTGATTAAGAGACGTTCTGTATAAAGTTATTACGTAAGTTATTATCATATCAATATTAAAAATTCTTTACGTTTTAAATAAATAGATCGACTTGGCCAGTAGCATTATGCATAAACTGTACGATACATTATGTTTTCATGCGATGGCCAAGTCGATCTATTTATTTAAAACGTAAAGAATTTTTAATATTGATATGATAATAACTTACGTAATAACTTTATACAGAACGTCTCTTAATCAAGGACTAAATAAATTAATCGACTTGGTATTACATGGATCTCACAACTTTTTGCGGTAGATAAACTGAGCTGCGAGACTTGGATTTTTTTTACAGGATGTTTTTGATGGGATTTTGTTTACTAAAACATTGTACATGTAATGACGAATCTAAGCACTCCATATTTTCACTACAGACACAGCTGACGATACTTTAACCACACGTGTGAACTTGTATTGTGACGCTTTCTTGTTTTTCCAACGCCAAGAACGTTCGAGAAAGACAAAGACAGAGACACAAGCATGCGCCGATTCAATGCGCCTAATTCTCTAGTGCTGCGCGCGCACCGTTACGTTACCGGGCGTTACACTTTTTCATAAGTGACTCCCAGCCGCAACCTAATTTAAGACGTTGTCACGTCAATAAGAAAAATCGTATTTTGCCTGCTCTCGATTGTCGAGCTCGTCAAGACGATTCCTCTGACTCCAAACACGGGGGGTTTACTTTAAGAAATGACGGAGTTATGCCTGGACAAATATTTTAGGGGAGAGAGGGAGGAATTTGGGGATTTGGTTGGGGCCAATCTGTAGAGCTCACCGAGCCGGTTCCAAAGATACCAAACTCGGTGGGTCTACGATCTATATTGGCCGAGATAGGATTGGGGGGGGGTGAGGTAAATTTTCGGGGTGGGGGTAAGGGAGGGGGGGGGGGAGGAAGGTTCGTGGGGAGGCTAACTTAAATTAATTTTTTGGAGGTAAAATATTTTTTTTTGGGGGGGTAATTTTTTGCGTAATTTGGGATTTCTGGCGGGGTCAATTTGTAGCCCTCACCAAGACGGTTCCGAGGATACCAAACTCGGTGGGTCTACGACCTATGTTGGCCGAGATAGGATTGGGGGGGGTGAGGTAAATTTTCGGGGTGGGGGTAGGGGAGGGGGGGGGTAGGTTTCGTGGGGAGGCTAATAGGCACTATTTCGGAATAAGGGTGGGGGAAGGCAGGGGGGGGGCTATGGGACAATTTTGGAAAAAGTGGGTGAAACTGAAAAATAATTCTCTAGTGCTGCGCGCGCACCGTTACGTTACCGGGCGTTACACTTTTTCATAAGTGACTCCCAGCCGCAACCTAATTTAAGACGTTGTCACGTCAATAAAGTAACGTTGCTATGCTCAGTGCCGCGCGTAGCTCACGCGCATGCCACCACTGAACTGGCCGCCACCAACGAATCAATATCACAATTACAAAATATTGTATATAAAGAAAATTTTCAATAAAGCTAATACAAAAAACTGATTATAAAAGATAATTAAAATTTCATCATGGGACTGAATGATACGGGACATAAACTGGATAAAACGGGACGGGAAATATAGTCGACGGCGCGCAGGAAATAAAGTTAGTACGCGAAATAATATGTTGTTGCCAAATCAATACTGGACTCAAAAGCTATCTGCACCCGGGCGAAGCCGGGTCCGACCGCTATAAGTAAATAAATATTGTGATTTGACTTCCTTTATTCAGAAGCAATAATGTCACCACTTGTTTTACAATTTACCCGTTGAGCTTGGTCGATCCTCGTGTGGAGAGGAGTGTCTGGGCGTGCAAACAGAGCGTCGCACGCGCGGCGCGGGGCGGATGCTGCGGCGTGCGGGGGCGCGGGGCGGAGGGCGGGAGGCGAGGTATGAGACTCCGCACGCTTTGATATGCTAATGCGGCGTCGCTTCGCGCACCTTCCATCCTGCCAATGTATTTTTTCAGCACGCCAAGATCGTATTTATTCTGCTTCTTTATTGCCTTCCGAAATACTGAATAAGGGTACATTACAATGTTTTTGTGTCACCCACGCGACATTGTATGCAAATTGTCTCCTCGGCAGTTAATGAGGTAAACAGTTGCTAGCCGGATAAAACATGTAACTAAATAATATGACATGATATAATAGGATAATTACTACCTTTCCGTCCCAAGGAAATCGCTATTTCTTATCGGAGAGTTTGAATCAATGTTTCCTGGCCTACGTGTTTTCTTCTTATAATTCTATAATATTTATCTAGGATGTTAAGAAAGTACTAAACATGCAAGCTTAATTGAACAAAAAGTGAAAAAAAATAAAGGAATATCATTTACCTACCCGCTAGAGCAGTGCTGGCACTTTGCATAATCAAAATAAAACAATACGTAGTGTGTACAGTCGCCATCTGTCATTCAATAGCTTTGCTTTAATGTTTTACGCATACGGACTGCAGTTAAGCTTACTATGACAGATTTGGTTAATCCCGTCCGCGTAGGTGAGTCGCGTTGGAGACCAGTTCACACGGGCGCGGGCGCTGCACCGTGTATTTATCGTTGGGTGTGAACGCGCTCGCGATTAATCTGGCGATCTGAGCGGCGCGGCACTCGCTCCGGGTCGTAGAGAAAGTGAGTTATTGGCTCCGGCGCGCCTCGCACAGTATAAACTCACTTCTGTTTTCTTTTACAGGAATAACACCTTATTTCCTACCAATTTCAGGGCAGCTAGCTACACGCGAGGTGTGTGAGGTATGTGATAATACATATTATAGAATTAAGGCAAGTTTTTATAATAGGCTGAGCTAGGTTGTCGTCCTCTAAATAAATCGCCTCAACTGGAGTAGTCAACTCACTATCCCGCCAAAAACGTCTGTTAGGTTTTAAACTAAAGATATTTGCAAAAGTACTGGTAAACGCAGAATAGATTGTAATAATTGAAAATGTTTGTTTGGAAATTACACACTTGGTTACGGATCTAGAAAAGTGGAGTTCCTTAAGTGTAATCCCATCAAAAACATCTTGTAAAAAAAATCCAAGTCTCGCAGCTCAGTTTTTCTACCGCAAAAAGTTGTGAGATCCATGTAACACCAAGTCGATTAATTTATTTGGTCCTTGCTTAAGGGACGTTCTGTATAAAGTTATTACGTAAGTTATTATAATATCCATATTAAAAATTCTTTACGTTTTAAATTAATAAATCGACGGCAGTTGGTGTGTCTAGAAAACTAGACAGAAATTATGAAATGTTTAAATTTTCCATTACTTTAGACACTAAACACTAATCATATTCTAAATTTGAAGGTTCTATGTCTGTTAGAAGTGCCTTAGACTTTTGATGATCGGTCAGTCAGTCAGTGAGTGACAAAATTACGAAAGTTTGACAAGTTATAATTCTTAAACTACCGGTTCAAATTGAATGAAATTTTAAATATACCGTGTTCACACAATGCCTGCTTAGTAACTGAAAATTTAGGCTTCTTGCTTTACTACAACGAAGTTATGGGGGGGGGGGGTTGAAAATGGTCTGAATTGCTTCGAGAAAAGGATGGTACGACTGTGCCGCTTTTTAGTTCGACTTGGGGGGGCACTGCCGTGCCCCCAAATTAAAGGGGCTTAGATCGCATTTAAGATAATTTATATTATGGTATTAAGATTATATCAATAGAAGGATGAATTAGTTCCATTCTATGTGATAAATTGGATTTTATAGTAAAATATGTTAAAAAAGATAAAAATGTAAGTATCGAATGGGTTTTATTATTTGTAGTCGATAAAATAGGTCCCTGCCCAGAGTGTGTAATCTTACACATCTTTTCAACATGACTCGCACTATCAAAAAGTTTTCAGATTTCACGTAGAGCCAAGCCTCTCACCCTCTCGCCCGACTTCACGAAATTAATACCTAAGTCAAAATATGCAACATATGTACATCACATAGGCGTACGGTATTTTTTCCTGTTCATTACATTTCTTTTAATGAATAGTTCTTGTGAATCGAAACGAAAGTAACTAGGTGATGGGCCGCACAAGTGTAAACAAGAGAAGTTCGTACGTATTTATAGTAATAATAACCAGAAGCAGTAGCATTTAAGTTGTCACAGCGTTTTACATGTCCTGTTATATCACAACTCCAAATCGCCAAATTTGCGGCTTTGTACAATTAAATCTCCCACTAAATAGTTGTGAATTTCGCGAAACAAAGAGCTCGACGTCCCGGCTCTGTTCGTTATGTGATATCGTTTACAGTTTACCTTTGTTCAGAAGAAGTGGGGAATGAACCCCCCTCCCGCTCACCTTACCCCCCGTATAAAATAAACTCATAATTTAGCGGCTCGCTTGTTGAACACGCAATTTCCTCGAGATATTTTTAATGATTTATCGTGAGAATATGGCGAAGGTGAAATTGTTACATAAAATATATATTGGCGGTGTATCGCGTTGTTTTTACCGCTTTTAATAATATTGCACACATTTTTAGTTGTACCCAGTTCAGAGATTGTGTATTTTGCTATGTTATAAAGCTTGGGAAACATGAAAATGTTTGGAGAAGCTCTCTTGCGAAATAGAAGTGATAAAAAAGGATTCTTAGTTTATTTTCAATGTGAATGTTTAATTTTTAATATAAAAGCGATCTTCAAAGGTAAAAAAAAAAACATAGGATTTAAATAATACATTCTTCGATCAAATATACACTAGATACACAGATCCCTGTAAATGTTCTGTTAAAAAATGGCACCGATGCATTGAAACAAAAAAAGTAAACAAAAAGATCACATATTCCAAATATATTAACACAAATTCCACCTCGTTCCTGAAGCTTAAAGTAGCTTTTCACATAATATTGTATAAAGTTCTGCGACGTTTTAGAAGCAACTTTCGGTGCGTGACTGAAGGCGAAAAAGTGCTTAAAGCACTCTTTTTTGGTGCCTAAGCGCTCATGTTTTATCTAGTGTATATTTGATCGAAGGATACATTACTATAATCATGTTCTTATTTAATTCATACGACAAATACTACAAAAACAAAAAGTAATCGATCAATCCGCCTTTAGTTCTATTCAGTAGGATCCGTAGAAATATATCGTAAAATAATTGCTGTGTTGAGGCACTAAGTCTCGGTGGGACATGAGTGATGGCTAGACTAGACAGAGGCCTTGGTTCCTGACAGAGACAAATGAGTGGCGACAGTCTTTTATCACACTTCGACAATGGACGAGGGAATCACAGCGGATTTCCTTTCGTACTTATTCACCATTCAAGGAACATGTGCTGCTGGACTGACTGTTATAAATTATCACGCCTAGTCTCTGTATAGAATGGAGTGGGTCACTATGAAGATTGGAATTACGTATATATTGTATAGGTAATGTACTTAATAATACACATATCACGTTCACATAATGCCGATTTCTTGATTGGATTATGACTATAGAAAATTATGATTCACAGCCACATCCTTCAGACCAGAAACTGGTGGTAGGTCTCTCATATGTCAGAGGCCATCTGGGTAGGTACCACCGCAATGTCTATTTCTCCCGTGAAACAACACTGCTTTAATGCACTGTTGTGTTTCGGATTGAAGGACATTGTAGCCAGAGCAACTACTGGACATATTGAGACTTAACATCTTATGTCTCAGGATGGCGAGCGCAGTGGAATATTGCTACTGTTCATGAGCGGTCGTATCGCTTACCATCAGGCGAACGGCTTGCTCGTCTCGCCATTCAATGCAATAAAAAAAAAAAAAAGAAACAACACATACTATAACTTTTTTTAAATTGCTATTTGCTATTAATGGCGGGACGAGCATTCCGTTCGCCTGCTGGTAAGCGATACGGCCGCTCATGAATAGCAGCAAAACCAAACATCACCTTGAATTCTTTTTTTTCGCTAGAGGGCGCTGTCCCGTACTGACTCAATTCAAAAGCTCTAACGTAATTAGCAGTAAATAATTAGTAAATCCATCAACAGTGACATAAAAACTAGTGTAGTGCCAAGTTCTTGCTACTCTACTCTTCCACTATCGTTATCCGGACGGCACAGTGTGAACAAAGTGATTTATATCAAAAACAATACAAAAACCGTTACAGTGTTGTGTTTGTGAATTTTTAGTCTGGACTCAGTAATTCTCTATTTGACAATAGAGAGGAAGTAAGTGATTTTGACTCTGACTTAGGATCTGCATACGATCTTCTCAACTGGAGTTAACACAATTGTTTATTTTTACATCGGTGCTCATCTTACGAATTTCAGCGCCATCTATTGAGAAAACTATCAAAACCACCTACCCAGTCAATTGAACTAACTCTTGTCTTGTCTTGTGTATAGAGGGCGCTATATCAAATTTCTACTTCCAAAATGCACTGCGGAGCATGTACTAAGGCAATTCGCGAAGATCGCAACTCGGAAGACTCTACATTTATAACATGTTCTTCGTGTACTTGTAGATACCATTTAAGTTGTCTTAGTCTGCCACGAGAAGAGATCAGACATGCTCGCACTGGAGGACATAGTAGCTATCGATGCCCGGCGTGTAAGGCCAAATCCAAAGAACGGTTCACCGACTCCACCCCTATTCGATCAGGAAAACACAACCCAGAAGCGTCGGCCAATACTTTTAAAGACCAAGCTGTTCTGCCACAAGTTCATGGCGACTCCGGCCCATCGTCATCCCCAGGCGACATTCTCCAATCCTTTACTCAGTCCCTGATCCAACTTCAGGATGCCTTTGAGACCATGAAACAGGAAATGCGTTTCTTTACCTCGTCACTTAACTCCACCACGGAAGACATTGACCAGTTTCGAAAGGAAATAAGTGATATGAAGAAGGAATTGAAAGAGTTGGACCAATATAAAACTGAAGTTAGCTATCTACGTGCAGAAGTTCTAGAATTGCGTCAAGAATTGGAATTCAGACAACAGCGGGATTTTCTTAAAGATATTGAAATTACAGGTATTACTGAGAACAAAGGTGAGAATTTATCTCAGATAGTTTCGAATCTCTCCACGAAACTAGGGGTCAGCCTGGACACCCGTGATATTGACGACATTAAACGTGTTGGCTTGCGTGGTAAAGAAGGCCAATCAGAGAAACCCAGACCTGTGATCGTCACCCTGACTAGACGCGCACCGCGGGATCAGTTGTTGCGCGCCGCGCGGGTTAGACGCGGCATAACTACTGACATGTTGGAGATTCAAGGTAACTCGCGTCGAGTATACGTAAACGAACACCTCACAAAAGCAAATTGAGTTCTCTTCAGCAAGACGCGGGCCGCGGGATCGCAACTAAAATTTAAATTTATCTGGACTTCACATGGATCCATCTATATGCGAAGGTCCGAGACAAGCGCTGTCTTACACATCAAATCAGAAGCTATCCTCGACAAATTGTTAAAGCAGGACCCTACGTCCGCTTCTCAAAACGATGCCTTGGCAGGCACGCAGCGTTCCTAACCCTATTATTATAGTTGATTTCCCGTTGATGTTATGTAACAGTATTGTCGTTTGTTATTTTAGGAGTTTATGTCTGTTTTTATGCCATATAAGACTTCTACTATCTATTGAGCCCACAACGTATATAATTAAGCATGATTTCTTGTTTCCACGATTATTCCACTATTGCATATGCTACAATAATACACCACTTCGAAGCAAACAACTTGTAAACTTGTATAAATTTCCAATAAAATGTGTTAAGGAGAGCCCTCAACTTTACAGCCTATTAAACTACGTGTACTATGTTAAATACCACACAACTTTGTTTCAAAATCTTTTCTCAAGCACATCATTGACGAAACTCACAATATGCACTTACAACTGCGGACTATTAAATCGGAAACCACTGAATACAATTTTAAATGGATAATTTAGACCTAGCAATGCAGTTAGATCAAATGCGTGTTATTAAATGTCACCCAATAAATCAGTTAGAAGAGTGTAATACGCTAATTTCAAATGACTTTAATTTCAAATTAATAGCGTTCAATATCAGAAGTATAGGTAAAAATTTCAACTCTTTTCTGGTTGCACTACACCGCCTCGGCACCAAATTAGACATTATTATACTGACTGAATGTTGGCTTGATGAGTCCACAGTTATAGGCAACATCCCAGGTTTCTCCTCATTCCATACACAGCGCAACTTGAACCAAAATGGTGGTGTTGTCGCATATGTAAGAGAGGACTGGAATGCGTCTATCTCTGAACCTTACCTGGAGGGAGCATGTTGCTTACAGATCGATATTCCGAACCACGCCACAATTTTAGGCCTATACCGCTCACCGTCTTTTAAAAACATTACTCAGTTTATTGACTCACTCGATTCTATTCTGGAAAAAAAATAAAAATAAAACCAACCTTATTGTAGCCGGTGATATTAATATAGATATTCTCACTAAGGATACTAAAAAACATGACCCGTCTGAATATCTCTGCGTTACCGCTGGACATGGTTTGTCTCCTGCTATTACCCTCCCAACCAGACTGGAGTCCTGTTTAGATCATATCTTCTTACGATCCAACTTGAAGGCAGTTAGCGTTGTCTGCGATACGGATATAACTGACCATAAAATGGTATTATTAGGCATCTCAAACAAGGCGAACAAAAGAAAAACACAAAGAACAAAAACAATAGTTGAGTTTCAAAAAGTCGTAGATGAGCTGGAGGGTTTTGATTGGTTACCGGTTTTGAGCGAAAACGACGTAGATATAGCTGCCCATAAATTTCTTAGCACACTGTCCTCCATAACAGAAAAATATACTCAAGTAGTAAAAATTAGCCGTTCAAAGGCAGTCATTGAACCCTGGATCACTCCGGGCTTATTACGTTGTATTCGGCACAGGGATCGCTTGCATCTGCTAGCCAGAGATCAACCGAATAATCCCATAATTACAACGCCGTACTCTAGGTACAGGAACTTTTGCAACAATCTCTTACGGAAAATTAAATCTCAATATGAAAGCGACCAGTTACAACAAAACTATAGAAACTCGAAGGCTCTGTGGAATACCATTAAAAAAATCTGTCACTTTAAACAGAAAAATTGTCCATCATCCGAATTATTAACGACCTCCACTAACCCCACAACCTCCCTTTCTAAATGTAATGAATACTTTTCCTCAGTAGGAAGCAAGCTAGCAAATAAGATTTTAATGGAAACAAAAGAATCCGAGTATAACTTAGCATCTAAAACGTGTACATCTAACGGCCCATCTAGTTCCTTCTTTCTTTCCCCTACTGATTCTTCCGAAATAGATAGCTTGATATCAAATCTGAAAAACAACAGTGCTCCAGGCTTGGACGGCTTCACCAATAGATTCTTAAAATGTTCCAAACACTGTATCATCACCCCATTAACCCACATTTATAATCTTAGTCTCAGTTCAGGTATATTTCCGAGTGCTTGGAAAGTCGCATCAGTTACTCCAATTTACAAGGATGGGCCCAGAGATGTGCCCAGCAACTACAGACCTATATCTCTTCTTAGTGCTTTTTCGAAAATACTCGAAAAATTGATAAATAAACGTCTTACGTCTTTCATAGAAAGCAATCACTCTCTCTCGGATAGGCAGTTCGGGTTTAGAAGACACAAATCCACCGAAGACGCTACTTACCAACTTGTCAACACTGTCGCATCACTTCTGGATCAGGGTCTAAGTTGCTACGGAGTTTTTCTCGATTTGGCCAAAGCTTTCGACACGGTGTCGGTTCCGATTTTGCTGCGCAAGCTGGAAAGATTGGGTATTCGCGGCACGGCTTTAAATTGGTTTCAAAGCTATCTCTCCAATCGTCAGCAGCTGGTTAGTATCGATGGTACAAAGAGTCCCGCGATCCCTATTAAATACGGCGTTCCCCAGGGTAGTATCCTAGGCCCTCTTTTATTCATCATTTATATGGATGACATCCACAATCTTAAATTAGCCTCAGCGGAACTATTTTGCTATGCAGATGACACCGCAATTATTTTCTATGGAAAAAACTGGGAGAGTGCTAGACAGGCTGCTGAAGATAGACTATATATTATTAATAATTGGCTTCAGAGAAACCTGCTGACTCTTAACACCAACAAAACAAAATTCTTATGTTTTTCCAAAACTTGTAAAACCCAGCCTTCTTGTTTGCGTGACCTCAAGATTCACAGTAATTGCACCCCTGCCTTGTTCTCAACTTGCACTTGTGAATACATTACACGGACAAACGAAATCAATACTTAGGCTTAATCCTTGACGAACGATTAAACTTTAGATCCCACATAAATTTACTGTCCAGCAGAATTCGTAAGATTATCGGAATCATGAAAACTCTCCGAAATTCCGCCAATTTTCAAACTATGAAACTAGTGTACTTCGCTATTTGCCAATCTTTGATTAGCTATTGTATTGGTGTTTGGGGTGGTGCAGCTAAAACTACTATGCTACCCCTGGAAAGAGCTCAGCGTGCCGTGTTAAAAACAATGCTATCTAAGTCGCGTAGATTTCCGACAGATATGTTGTACAAGGAAGCAGGGGTACTCCGGGTCCGTCAGTTGTATGTCCATAAAGCTTGTATTGCGACCCACAAACTCACAATCAATTCCCCTTCATATGCAATACTCAGGAACAAGAGGCTACCATTACTCAAATTGCCATCAGTTAAAACTAGCTTCGCAAAAAGGTTCCAATACTATGCTCACCCTTCGCTCTACAACAAGGTCTCGAGACTGTGTCCTGTAAAGAACTCTTCAGTCAAAAAGTGCTCTACCGAAATTTTCAAATTTTTAATACATTTAGATTATGATGCTACTGAAAGACTTGTGAGTTCAATTGTACCTGGAATAAGTAATGTTTAATTTTAGTTTTGTTCTGGTTTCATTTTTATTATTAAGTTTTGTTATCGTCTTTTACATTGTTTCAACACTATTGTCACTTCATACATTGCACACATACATGCTAATTATTATTTTTTTTTTTTCGGTTATTATGTAATACTGTAAGCTTAATCTATTAATGGTATCCCAAGTCACAGGCTACGCCTAGTTTGGGAACCTCTGGTTCTGCTAGAATATAAGATCTCATTATCTTTATTTAATTGTAAGTAGATTTAAGTCTTTGTAATTCTTTTTATCTCAATAAACTTTATTTATTTATTTATTTATTTATTTAATTACACAGCAATGTTTGGCATTCCAATGCGCTCGGCATCCTGAGACATAAGATGTTAAGACACAACGACATCTACAACACTTGAATTGTGGTGTTATAGGCCTCTCGAAATAATGGGGAGAAAAAGAATGAAGCACGAACATAGTGAAATAATCATGGCAAAGAACAAAATCTGCTGTTTTTAAATTAATGCTCGGTTATTTGTAGACTTGCTGTCAGTGGTTTAAATACACCAGCTTACCTAATAATTTCAGCAGTACAATAAATATTATCCGACTACGTGGAATATTACTAGAATCGGGTAAAACATTAAGCGGAATTCGCAGAAATCCATCCAGTAGGTATGAACAACGCTCACTAATGACGTGGGTGTATTGTGTAATGAACAGTTCGCCTCGCGTGTATCTGCCTATATGCTTTACTCATAATTAACGCGCCCCGAGCCCGCACATCACACTATTATAATGTGAGATGTTTTTACCTCCTTCTATTTTATATATTTATGATTTTAGTTCTAATGGACAGGTTAACACGAGAAATCTGTGTCAGCCCTTAAACATTCTACTGCAGGGCAAGGGCTCCTCTACAATCGCGAATATATTGTAGAGTGGTTTAAGCAATATTGTCTGCCACGCCGGTCTAGAGGTACCTAAACACGAGAAATGGCGCAAACCAATTTAGAGGTACCCCCAAAAAAATTAAATTTATTTGATTTCTAGCAACCGCATTACACCGGTGTCGTTTTAAACGTTTATCGCAATAAGAAAATCGGTCGTATAAATAATCATAATTTAAAAATGATTATGCATCGATACTGAACCAGCATATTTGCTGGTTAGCGTAAGTGATGGATATGGGCAGTATGAATAAGTAAACTTTTTCTTTTTCTGCCTACCATTAATCTAACTATTTATAAATCTATTAAAATTATTATATCTATTAAAGTTAACATAAAAATTGATAGGTGAATCTTTGAAATGACAGACTATAAAGGGCATCGATATTCTTGAAAAGAACTTGTATCAGTTTTATGTTTTCCTTCAATGAAGAAATTGATGGTAAATAATAAATACGCCAAAAAGGATATTTATTAGCTTAGACATTTTATTAATTATTTATTCGAAAAGGTAAGATACATTTTATGTGATATCTCATTACTTTGCGTTGATTTCTACGTAAAAACCATATTGAATATTAATTAAAATAAACTTTCAATGTATATGGCAAATTGAAACATCAATATACTACTGATTAATTTCATTGCGGATTAAATACATTATTAATTCTACGAAGTTGTAATATTTTATTTTATTTTATTTTTGGAAACCTCCACTTATTAATAACCATATTGGTACAACCACATGTTGTATTTTGGTTTTATTTATAGACATGCATTTTAGTTATTGTTTGCACAATAACATTACCAATATTTAGTCTTCTATGTATTTACTTAATGATCACCTTAAATATATGCTACTTTACGATAATATTAAATATTGAATGTGTGAGCTATGATGAGTGTGTCTCAAAGTATTCTCTTGCCAGGGTACGTTTGACATTATCTATTTTAGTGCAAAATAAATCAATGTTCAAATTCCAGTGCAACCCATTGAAATAATCAGAGGCACGAATAATGAAAGCATTCTTCCTATAATTTGTGTGCGCGAAGGACGTATGTATTATGGGTCTTTGTCTGAAGGTCTATATTTTAACGTTATGCGAAATTGAAGCAATATTAAATTAAATTCGCATCTTAATTATTATATTCAGTAATAGTGCTTTCAGACGTGATTGTCTAAATTATACGAAATTGATTTGATTTAGTCGGCCGGGCGGTGTATTGAGCTATGTACTCAGCTCAAAGGCTCTGTTTATATTGGAACAAAGCCCTGAATCTACATAATATGTAGGAATATAGTATATACATACCGCCTACCTGCCTAATAATAAGCTAATACCGAACTGTAGCTTCAAGTATAATGCTACCAACGGGCCGCTATTATCCGGATTCTAGCATTACTGTGCTCTGATAAATGTATGAATGTGTATTATATTCAATTACCTTCGATTTAATCAAAGTATATGTAATGGTTATGTTAATAATTCAGTCTAAACACGTTTCACTGCGTTGCAAGGCGTCCTCTACGATTGAAAGGGATATGGATTGCTACAATGCAGTACTCTCATTACAAAAGCAGCGGAAAGGTGAGACAAGTGGACGAGATAGGGTCGCGTGGCAGCCCCGCTATGAGTAGCACAACAAACACACACCACATATCACCAACGCTTTTCAATAGTTTGTGTTTCCCACTATAAGTTTGGGAGCATAGCAGCTACAAAAGTCAATAGCAGCGGCGCCAGCAGCGAGGCGCGCAACTGAGGCGCGGCGCTGCACGCGTGTAGGCCCGGCCCGATGCAGGCGGCGTACGCCATGCGGTGCGGCAAGTGGCTCTGCTCGTACAGCCGAGAACATGGCGTGGTGCGGCCCGTGCGCGAACACCGCCACGTCGTCGCCGCCTTGCGTCTCCGACCGAAGAGGCACGTCGACGTGTGTACGCCACCGTATGTCACCTACCAAAAAATGAAACACTACATGATTCGGAGTTTGGTAAAACCAACTCTTTGCGGTTGCTAATCCATGATCGCAATCAACACATCCTAAATCAAGAACTCCTAAGTTCTTAGACCGATACCTCATCAAGCTGTGGAACAGGTTATCGATTCTCGTGTTTCTCGTTGCTTTCTATAATAAATTTATTACTTTAAGCGTGATTGATTCCTTTAACACTGTAGAATAGCGAGAGCAAATCATCTATTGCTATGAGATAATATCCTGGCGGGACGGTGCTGAATTTACAAGAAGGTTTTACGCTTTTCTGAGCCAATAAAGACTACTTACGAAAATTGTCATCTTGAGTGACATCGACATTAACGCCGCCATCACGATGAGGTCTGAAGCCTGGTCCGTTGGTATAAGAGAGCGACATGAAAGGGACGCCGTTTATGTCTCGCATATCAGAAGGACCAAGTATGTCTTGGCTGCGCGGTGAATATCCATTAAGAGCCATGACGTGCGCGTGGTCAGCAGTGACTACAATCAGCGAGTCCTTCTTGTCCAGCATCTCAGCGGCGCGTGCTACTGCCTCGCTCATCTCGATGGTCTCGTCGAGCGCCAGGTGCGGGTAGTTGTCGTGATGCGCTACGTCGATGAGGCCTCCCTCCACAAACAAGAAGAAACCGCGCTCGTTGCGGCTCAGTGTTCATATTGCTATCTCCGTCATCTCGGCTAGTGTTGGTTCCATAGTAGAGTTTGCTTCGAGGTGGTAGTTCATATGAGAACCTTCAAACAATCCGAGCAGATATTCCGGCGGGGAGGAAATTAAATTATTTAGCTGTTCCCTATTCCACACATATCTATAATTGGCCTTGCGTGCCGCCTTATCAGCTTGCCACTCCTCAATCAAATTTCGGCCGTCGGCTCTAGCTCCTAAGGTTCCCTCTTCATTACGTGTAGTGTTTGGCAAGAACTCACGTCTACCACCACCAAGGATAACCTGAGTAAAATTATAATATTAAAATAAAATAAATGCCATGTTATTTTTTGAAACATTGTGACACTACGAACCTTGAACTTGCTCCCCGGGTGCATGTGCACCAACTGGTGTGCGATGTCGGGACAGCGCGTAGTGTCAAAGCCTGCGTTCACCATGCTCGCATCGTTCTCCCAATCTCTTTCTGCGGTTTTAGCATAGACGCCCGCCGGTGTGGCGTGAGTGACACGCGTCGTCGTTATGATACCTTTTTAGAAATATCCCGCGTTTGAAATATCCGACAGTTAACAACAATATAAATATATTATAATTGATTGATTGATGTGTATGATGTGTACCAGCATCGCGTCCATCTGCGATAGCCCATTCGGCGATGGTGGCCACTCTAAGTGCCTCGTCTCTAGCGGCTTCACAGTCTCGCCGAGCTACAGCGCCGTTAACACCGAGAGTCCCGTAGTTAGATTTCACTCCGCCTAAAAACGCTGTCGCCGTGCACGATGAATCCGCTACTTGAATATCAAGGCAGTACGTCTGCGAAAGAATTTACTATCTGTAACTTACGAGTAAATAAATATTATTATTCGACTTTTTATTTGTACAATACGCCAAATATCATATCCAGTGGCTTTTTTCAGCAAAAAAAGGTGGGTTAATATACCTGCTAGGATGAAACGATACGTTGTATGGGAAGAACCGACTTCCTGCTCTTATCCAGATAAATCCTTAATCATCATCATCATCATATCAGCCACAGGAAGTCCACTGCTGAACATAGGCCTCCCCCAAGGATCTCCACAATGACCTGTTGGAAGCGGCCTGCATCCAGCGACTTCCTGCGACCTTAGTCAGATCGTCCGTCCACCTTGTAGGCGGGCGTCCGACATTTCGCTTGCCTGTACGTGGCCTCCACTCGAGAACCTTTCGGCCCCAACGGCCATCGGTTCTACGAGCTATGTGCCCGGCCCACAGGCACATAGCTGCGCACGTTGCGCGCGTACCCTGACGGATGCCTAGGGCCATCGCTGTCTCGTTCTCGAAGGGTTGCTTGAGCATCCTCCACCCAAAACTGAGTGGTAGTTTCAGCTACTCTGGTGATCCTCGATCGTGGTGCAGTATGAAAGTCAGGGTGGTAGCGGTCGGCAGTAAGTCCACACACTACCGCCGCCACAACAATCAGCCGCGCAAACATAATCACTGCACTGCGAATCCTCAGACAAATGGTTACTTTTAATAACGTCTATATTATCTAATCTGACATTTTTTAATAATTAATTTATCGCTGTTACAAATAATTGTCGCCGAGATAGTATTTACTTATCACCTTGCAGTGTTTTCACGAATCAAAACCTCAACGTTTCGGGTTGTTCCAACTTTATGATTCCTTCGCACGTTTTGTGGTGAGGTTGTATTAGTGTGCCGACTTACAATGACAATGCACGTCGGCAATTTAAGGCTTTTAACAAATATTTCTGGAGTCATCGGCCCTCATAATACGTAAGGAATCGCCACAAAGCGAGTGCACGTCACTCGTTAAGACGTTTTCGCGCGGTGCTGTACCGGAAGTGACGCATAATTCAACCCCCTCGCCGGCACTCGGCTCGTTCTGCTCACGAACCGGACGCGGCGGACTGCCAACCTCCCGCACAGAAGACATGGTCCACATTATTTCTGGGACTTTCCTCATATATTGCAGTGCCATTGAAATGGCGTATTGTGTTCTTATTTCAGCTTCTACTAACTTAACAGCAATAGCCGTGCATTTGTTTCGATAAATAAATAAATCCTTATTGTCTATAGCGATACTAAAAATAGTTACCGATTAAACGACGTGCAGCTTATTTTTAGATTTAATTCAATTATACACAGTCGAATTCCAAAAAAAAAACAACATAAAAATATTTTAAAAATCTGTTAGAAATAGCGCGAACTGACGCGACGTGACGTTTATGGGCACCTTTTATTCAAATTTATTTTCGGTTCATGTACATTCCATTCATCCGACACTGGACATGTCGGACCCACGCGGTAGACAGACAATTTAATTAAGTTTCGGGAAGTCACTTGATAAATGCCGCTTCCAACAGGTTATTGCAGAAATTGAAGGTGGTTGCTTCTTCTGCAGTGGACCTCATGCGGCTAAACAAAATAGCGTAGGCGATGGCACTAGTACTGCTGCTGGTGATGAAGATTATAATGGGAATAAACCCAATATCATCAACGATTAGCATAAGGATGCAATTAATTCTTTGTTATGAAAACCAAACAATACGCAGTTCCTCACACTCTCTCTCCTCTCACAGCACACAGCAGCGATACAAACTAAACAACTAACTGCACCAAATTGCTTATTCCATTTTAAAATCTTAATTATATTCCGGCGGGGATGCCGCTCGAGTCTCGGGATAGTTGGTAGTTGGCAGGAAATCCTGGAGTGATACAAAGTCAGTAATAATTTCAAGTGGCGCCCGCAGCCAAAGCGCCGCGCGACTCCCGAGAAACTTTCAAACGCGCGCGCTCACTTTTATTTACATACTTAATATTGACTCCATATGACACTGTATTAAAAGTATTGCTTTGTTGAGTTTTGAATGTTAAAGCTATTCTATTGTATTTATGCAGCAAAAATGGGCTAATTCGATCAGTAGTGTCGTAGTCTCAAAGAAAATCAAAGATATTAAAGTTACCTTATTGCCCTTCGCAGAATTTACATGCTGTAAAAAATTTACCTTATATGTTGACAAAATATAACAGATATGATTAAAATTCCGTTTACATTTTTAGTAAAATATCGTTATGTATTTGTCTCTTGATTGTTGTTTACTAAGACAGACACTTCAGAGACTAATAACAGTTAGAATATTGCAATACATTGCATACCGACGTGACGGCGGACGCTGCTCGGGTCTCCATCGACTTCGTCCAGACCAAATTGTAGAGCCAATTGCAAACAGTCTATTAATCAATCTGCACTAGTTTACAAATTCTACTTTTCAATGAAAGGATTTCCTACCACTTTAGTGAATTCAGACCGAATAGTGAATGATTTTAGACAGCAAGAGTATATTATGAATTTTAAAAAATCCTCACCTCAAATTCAATTTGAACAACTAAAAGTTAAAATGTTGCTTGTGTCACTTGCAAAAATGCAAGAATGGCTGTAACATGTAATTCTAAAGTTTCTGATGTAAAGTATGTCGAGTAAGACGTCTGTACAACTGAAAGACGAACGGCTTCATTCCGTGGAAATAAATGGAAACCACTTGATATTGTAATACATGACGCGATCCTTTGTAAGGCTGCCCTCGCCACCGCGAGATCGACTCACTTTCAACTTACAGCGATCTCGCACATTTGAACCAAATTGCTCGTTCAACTTACAGCTAAGATGTAATGCCGTGCCTTGACATTCTTGCGGTTTCATTCAGCAATGAACGTTAGACGCACGACTAGATTTCACAATTCATTTCCTTTGTACTCAAAGACGTAAGTATTACTCAACATTTATTGTAATGTAATGTACGCGATATCTTATCATACAGACAGAACAGTCATTAACATTCTTAAAAGCATTGTTGTACTATTCTGTTCTGTATCAGCCCATATACGTCCCACTGCAGGGCACGGGCCTACTCTACAATCGAGAATACGATTGAGAGTGGTTAGGCCATATAGTCCACCACGCTGGCCTAATGCGGGTTAGCGGACTTACATACCATAGAAATTCTTATAAATCGCTATGGTATGCAGGTTTCCTCACGATGTTTTCCTTCACCGTTTTAGTGCGTGGTGATTGACTATCAATACACACATGACTCCGAAAAGTCAGAGGTGTGCCCTGGGATTCGAACCCGCGACCACCGTGAACATGTGGGCAGCCGCGTCTAGTCCGTTTACCAACAGGCCACCACGCACTTATACTACTATTAGTCACTACAAAATAAAGCAGTCATAATTTTGTAACTGGTGGTAGGTCTCTCATATGTGATAGGCGGCCTGGGTAGGTACCACCGCAATGTCTATTTCTTCTGCCAAACAGAACTGTTGTTTCGGTTTGAAGGACATTGTAGCCAGAGTAACTACTGGATATATTGAGACTTAACATCTTATGTATTCGGATGGCGAGCGCAGTAGAATGCCAAGTACACTACAATGTAACACTACATTTTCTCGGAATAAAAAGTATCCTATATGTTAATCCAGAGTTTCAGCTAGTTTCATGCCAAATTGCATCAATATTGGTCCAGCGAGGCGGTTTGAGCGTGAAGAGGTAACAAACACATAAACTTTCACGTTTATAATACTAGTGGGATTTTTTACAGTGTGGTGCTACACATTGTCACAACAATCCATGTTGATAAGTCCATTGAAATACTAATAGTGAATACATTGGCCTGAGATGGTTATCTCTTGTTAAGCAATTATGCTGAAATCACCTGAAACGGGACTACACAGCGTAAGTTACTGTATTGTTTCCACCTCATACAGTTCGCCCGTGAGCGTTTGCCAAAGTTTTGTAACCATAGTTGCTAAAGTCACAACTAACATCTCAATATAAAAGTGAGGAAAGTACATTAGCAGTGACTACGTTGGTCGCGGGCCGTGTCGCTGCGCAACATTGGTCGGCGGCGCGGAACAGACAGCGGCAACAATACCGGCCGCAGCCGACCGCGAAATCTATCGGCGGGCGCGCCACTCGTAACTCGCGCCTTGGTTATTTTGCTCCGCAGTACCGCTCTCTTGTCTGAGTGCGTCGTCGTTTTGTGCTCCGGCACTTGCTTTCATTTTGATGACGATTGTTACACTTGCTTTTTATAATCAATTATAGTTTCATTCATAAAAAAAAAACATTCGCTTGATGTCAATGAAGATATTATGATGTTACAACTGAGCATTCCAAATGGCAATGGCGAAGACTAACAAAAATCGGGATAAAGAAAGGTAGAAAGAAATAAATTGCTTTTTTTTATTGCTATTAACAGCGAGACTACCATGCCGTTCGCCTGATGGTAAACGACACGACCGTTCATTAATAATAACAAAATCAAAAAACACCTTGAAATGCACACCACACAACAATAAACAAATTCTGCAACAAAAATGATGTGAACATTCACATTCCTTCAGAAACACCTCTGTAATATGGAATCCAATTGCGAGATAGTCCAGATTCTCGACTAAATAGAAAAACTCATATAAATGGTATTGAAAGCTCTGTGTTTTCCATCGTCCGTTTATGCTGCAACTGAAGGAGAGATTGAAGATTTTTTAATTTTCCTTTTATGATGCACTAGCGGTCGGGCCCGGCTCCGCCCGGGTGCAGATAGGTTTTGAGTTCAGGGGCCCTACTATATTCATCCGAAACGAAGTTCGAAACTTCGGATGATCGTAGTTTATATAAGATACGAATGTACCTACATATACTTATGGTCGTTATTGACTTTAGGTCGGAACTAAAGGTTTATGGTTATGATGTACGTTATACAAATCAGAACTTTTACAGAGTAGAAACATTCGTATCGTATATAAACTTCGATCGTCCGTTTCGAACTTCGTTTCGGCTTAATATAGTAGGGCCCCAGTCCACACAACAACATACTGTTTCGCGTACTAACTACACACGCCGGCACGATTAGAGGAACACGCACAAAAGTTTGTTTTTTTTTTTAACTTTGTTTGCTGTTTGTTTAAATGGTCTTTGTTTTTATATTTCAGCACCTTTAAAAAATTAAATTTTGCAAAAAGATTTTTGGATATTTAGAGTTTTATCATTAATTATACGCTCTCAAGTGTTTTTAAGATTTTTTCACTTTCAAGTGGTTTTACAAAATTTTGTTTAATTTCATTTTATGTGACTTAAGATATTTTTATTGTTATTGTTTTTAGAATACCTGTCTTGTAGGATATAAAATGAGTGCCTTACCTTCCACTGAAGTTGCCAGAGCGGTAACAATGATTGAAAATGGTCAAGGGTAGGATTCAGTAAGTCGCGCATTGGGTGTTTCGGTATCTGTCGTCTTTCTCAACGTTAAACGTTAGAGGCACATAGGCTCTTATGTGCGGATGCCAGGATAAGGCAGAAAACGGTGGACCAATACCCAGGATGGTCATTTTATACGGCTGAAAACTTTGAGAAATCGTCGTCAAACGGCTATTCAGACCCGAAACATGTCACAAGAAGTCCGTGATGTTAATATCAGTGAGCGTACAGTGAGAACACGTTTGACGAATGAAGTTGGACTGAAGTCTTACGTTCCCTCAAAAGCTCCAAAACTCGAGGTGGTACATAAAGTAGCCAGATATGCTTTTGCTCATCAATACCGCGACTGGACAAATGAGTGGACCCGAGTTTTGTTTAGTGATGAAAGCAGTTTTGTTGTGAATTGCATAGAAGGAAGGGAGAGGATCTGGAGGTATCGAGGAGAACGCTAATCGAGGAAACTTTACTGAAAGATTGTTATGGCGGAGGGTCAATTTTGGTATGGGGTGGTAAATGTTTGGAAGCACGCGCGGAGTTAATACTTATAGAAAATGGGTCTTTAGCTGCACAAAGATACGTCGCAGAGATCTTAGAGTCCCATGTATTGTCTTTTGCACCATCCATAGGCGAATATTTTTTATTTATGCATGATAATGCGCGGCCCCACACAGCGCAAATGGTTCGCGACTACTTAAATCAGGCCCAAATCGCGCAAATGGATTGCCCAGCAAGATCACCAGACATGAATCCCAAAGAGAACGAATGGGACGTTATCGGAAGAAAGATAAATGGAAGAAACCAAGCCCCTAAGATCGTCCAAGGATTAAAATTCATGTTAGTGCAAGAGTGGGAGAATTTGTCGCAAAAAATGATTGAGGACGTCATTAAAAGCATGAAGGATCATATCCAGACTTTTATCAGAGCCCGTGGTAGCAATACGCATTATTAAATTTCTTAAATTATTTCTGTAAGTTTTTAAAATACACGATTACATTTGACAATACAGAAATTGCATTTTACTGTTTTTCCGTTTAATTGCATTTGCGTCGTTAATTAAAGTATTTTTTACTCAATTATAGTAATTTGTTAGAAATTTTGCCTCATTTTAAATATTGAAAAATAAAAATATTCAGTTATTATAATATTTTCTAAGAAATTCAATATTTAACGCGTGTTCCTCTAATTCTGCCGGCGTGTGTATATTTCCCGAGCGCCGTCGACTATATGCCCTGTCCCGTTATATCCCATTCTGTCCCGGCTCATTCAGAGTAATGAGGAAATGCATTCAATCTGTCCTCTCCTATCCCGTGCCAACCATTCGAGTTTGAGAGAGAAGCAAATATGTATATTTGAATTGCTGACTCACCTCATGGGAATACTTTATTTTTCGGGATAAAAAGTAGACTATGTGTTAATCCAGGGTGCCAGCTATTTCTATAACAAATTTTATGCACATCGGTCAGGCCGTTATTAAGAGTAACAAACATCAATACTCACAAAGTCTATTCGTTTATTATTTATTTAAAATAAATCATTTTCTATTTGATGAGTTTAAATAAAATTGCCGTCATTTTGAACTTTTCATTAATGAACCCTAATACTCTTAAAATAAATATTTGAATTTCATTACACTTAGCTGTCATTATCGTATCATCCTACTCTTTGAACTTAAAAGTCGTTGCTCCGATTGATGAGAAATTAAATTTAAACGACTATGTTCCACTTTCGACCTTTGAGCGACCTTAGTGCTATTTTATTATAATAATTCTTTTTTATGTGGCGGTTGCAATACGCCAACTTAGATATAGCTTTTAAAGCGGTTGCAATACGCCAACTTATATTTAGCTTTTAAAATAACACGCTTATTAGTTGTAATTTGAACATTATTTAAACACGCATTTCATTTTAAAATATGACTGCAGATGTTTAACCATAAAACATCTGCGAGTCGTTTTATTACAGTAAGAATTTTTGTGTACCTTATTGTATAATATTAGTTAAAAAGATGCTGTGCTAAATTGTTGTTTCCTAATTGTAATGGCCCGTTCATACCGGGGCAATAAAACTGTATTATTATAGTTAAGTTCTTTAGTGGCGGCAATCCTTTGCAACAAATTTATGTTTTTTAGACAATAGTACACATGTTTTGTAAACCTTTCGGTTTGGACAATAGCCCAGATGTTTGGGCCGACCTTAATTTTTAGTTGAAAGGATAGACCCTATTTTATGGCTTAAATATATTTTCTGGAAGATTTATCCCCACCGATCCTCATTCGGGTAGTCCTATAAAAGGGTCGGTTTATTTGGATGGAAGAAGATATAGTCTGCCATCTCTCGTCACGAGCACATCTCGCTCCGAGTCGCATAATTATAATTTTACTCTGTCTGTGAATGTATTAAGTGTTAATTTACAAAATATACAATAGTTAGTTCCTGGAAGTGAGTGCTTATTCTAATACCTACACTTATAACCACCAAATTTATATGAAACATAACCAAATAGTAATTATGTGATAATAAATGGAAGTAGTGGCCGCAGCACTAAGCCGGCGGAGTAATATCGCGAGTGAACCTAGTTCTGGGAAGTGCCGCGCCGGCGAACGCGGCTTGGGGCTTCTCTTTAAACTATCAACTGGATTTATTAGAGCTCTACTTTTATAATTTTATTATATTCTTGCATTTCTGGGTCTTGAAGGAAATAAAAACCAAAGTGGAATGTAATGAAATTTGAAGTTAGCTGGATTGATATTCATGTATATTATACGTTTGTGTATACTGGCTAATATTTTTTTAATAAAAAAATAAAAACCGACTTCAAAACAAAAACCACTAAAAACCAAAAAATATCAAAATAATAAGTACCACTGCAAAGCAAAAAGTAATATTTATATCATGGAACTTGTGCATGTTGATTCATTTGCTTAATGACTTGACTAGCCAACAAATTTATTTATTTATTTATTTATTTATTTATTTATTTATTTTATTCTTAACTGCACAAAAAAGGATAAACACTTAAATATATTACAAATAAAAAAAAAAAGTACAGATGGCGGTCTTATCGCTCTAGGCGATTTCTTACAGACAACCTTTGGATGGATAGAAAAAAAAGGAAAAGATGAGAGGGCAGTCTAGAAAAAAAAAGGATACAAGCTCCAATAAAATAATAATAGACGAATTATTTATAATTAGTATTTACACAATATATGATACATAATTATATACATACACCTATTATAAATATATATATATATATATATATATATTTCTACAGATATATATACATACATAAATAAATATACTATAAATTACTTTTAGGTTCAAATGCAAGGAATTATACTTTTCATTTTGGCTGTTCAGAGAGAAAGGTAGTGATCTTTGACCATTTTTTTGAATGCAGTTAGTGTTTGAGCCTGTCTCACTTTAACAGGTAGTACATTCCACAGTCGAACAGCTTGGACTGTAAACGACTGATCCATGAACTTCGTGGTATGCACTGGCATTCTCAACTTCAGGTTCTCCGACGACCTCAAGGACATCGAATGTGTCTCATGGAGAAATAGAAAACGTTCTTTAAGATATGTAGGAGTGAGAGGATTAAACAAAATATTGTAAAGAAAATGAAGAATATGAGCATTCCGACGAAGTCGTATGGGTAACCACTTGAGCTCAGCACGAAACTCGGAAACATGATCATATTTGCGTAGACCAAATATAAATCTAATACAGAAATTTTGAAGACGCTCAAGTTTATTAAGTTCAAAATATATGCGTAACATATTGACGGCGGGTCGCCCAGTAACAAACATATAGATATTTAAATTAATATAAGACATAGGTCCTACAGGTTTCAAGCTTTACTGGTGGTAGGTAGCAAGAGTAACTCCTGGACATATTGAGGCTTAACATCTTATGTCTCAGGACGAGCGCAGTGGAATGTTGCTAATGTTTATGAGCGGTCGTATCGCTTACCATCAGGCGAACGGCTTGCTCGTTTCGTCATTCATTGCAATAAAAAATAAAAAAAAAGCTGCCGAAGATATTGGAGTATTCACAGGTTTATTATTTTTCTCCCCCGCCCCCCTCCCTTTGCCCCTACCCCCTTTTCCCTCCACCACTGTAGCTTAGCTTTTATACTGAACCCAATGCAAAAAGAACTATTGGAATCCTTCTAAATTTTGAAGAGTTCTACACTCCAGGTCCGAACATGATCATCAGATCTTCATGTTGTGTTCCTGGAATCAACCTATCAATACGTTCTTTCCAATGAAAAAGAAATCACTAAAATCGGTTAAAAGCTGCCGAAGATATCAGAATTTACGTGTATTTTAATTTTATCAACCACCCACCCTCACCCCCATCCCTTTTTCCCTCTCTTTCTGTAACTTAACTTTTATAATGAACCTAATGCAAAAAGAATCATTGGAATCCTACTTAATTTTAAGGAGTTCTCCTCTCCAGGTCCGAAGATATTCATCAGATTTTCACAATTTTTTTATGGGACCAAATGACAAGCACCAGCTTTCAATCTAATAAAGAATGGTCGAAATCGGTTCACACAGCACAGAGAAACGAGATAACAAACATAAAAAAGCAACATACAGTCGAATTGAGAACCTCCTCCTTTTTTGAAGTCGGTTAATTAAGTAAAACGAGAAAAGTTAAAATTAGGCACTACTTGGACCTTTTTGATCGATCTAAACCACAATCCAAAATGGTGTATGAAATGAAAGAAGACCATTTTCATTTAAATCTCAAAATTGAATATTTTCTCCAATATTGTTTCTCTTTAATTTATTATTCACATTACGAGGCTAATTTAATAATTCTTGGAACAAACTCTTAGACGACTGCTACTGTCTATAATTTAGATATTACGCAGTTTATTGAAACATGAGCTAAATGACATCTTGAGAATCTGTTGGCGATACGTGTCCTCGGTAGCTAGGCAACGGCTTGTTATCAAACGTTCTCCATTCAAGTTGAACAAATTTGGGTCTTTGTGTTAGGGACACAGTATTAAAGCACTGTGTGAAGAGCAAAGAAAAATGGTGGGATCAAAATGGCAGCGAATTCTTAAGATAAAAAGAAATAATGTTACTGTGAGTAGATGGTAGATATAGATAGAAGCTTGGCTGTATCACTAACATTGTCAACTTCTATTAACCATCTCTTTATGACAATGAAACACTCATTACCGTATCAGCCCATATACGTCTCACTGTAGGGTCTAGGCCTCCTCCACAATCCAAAGTACGTTTGTGAGTAGTTGTATGGGTTAATATGGTTATGACCATTACGCTGGCCTAGTGCGAGTTGGCGGATTTTACATACCATATTATTTGAAATGAAATGAAATGAAATGAAATGAAATGAAATGTATTTATTGATCACGTAGGCAATTAAGGAGCTCTTATGACAAGTCAATACACATAGAACTTAATCTCTATTTACAATATATTTCCTATGCTTATTATTACTTATTTTAATTTCTTGCTTTTATCAATTTATTTATTAATTTTATTTATTTTTAAATTAATTTTATTTTTATTTATAATTTATGATTAGTTTTTTTAATTTATTTAGTTTTTATTCATATTTTATTTAAAGTATTAGTTTTTACTTTATAGTAATTTATTTGTCAAAGAAATACATTATTTACGTTAGTCAAATTAAATTATATTATTTGTGGACCATAAATATTACAACGGTGCGTAGCGGTTTATAGTTACCACCGGATCCAACGCGGCCCTTCCTGAGAAGACCCGGCGAAACAAACTCAGTGGGCTTACACTACCACTGGAACTACGCGACGCGACCCAGTCCTGAGTATATCCAGCGACTAAGACTCAGTGGGCTTGTTTTGGGTCCAACTTAAGACAACGACCATAAGTATTTCCGATACGTCCCGTATGTTTAGGCTTACTGCCGGATCCAACGCGGCCCTGACTGAGAAGACCCGGCGAACAAACTCAGCGGGCTTTACTTTACCACTGGATACTACGCGGCGCGACCCATTTCTGAGTAGATCCAGCGAGTCAAACTCAGTGGGCTTGGTTTTGGTCAATTTACTAAAATAAGTATTTGTGACTTGTCTTACAAGGATTTGCCATATTAATTATTATTTTTATATGATTTTTTCGATCGGTCGTCATATAATTTAATTGATTTATTTGATTGTTTACTACTATGAGAACTGTGAGCAGAATATTTTTTATCACAAAACTCCTAAATAAGATTCTCTTAAGAATACTTATCACTCACTTATGACCACCCCCAAGTGCAGAAAGTAGGTTGTATTTTATCGATATTTTTACTAAACTGGGTAAAAGACAAAAACAAAAATTATGTTAGTTCTCTGAATATCACTCCGATAAAGCCAACCATTGTCAAGACTACAGCGTGAATACAGATTAAAACATTTAACCCTCAATTTATGCATAAAATACAAATGTCGCAATTAAGCAAAATGAGTATTAAAATAGACGGCGCCATGCAAACCGTGTGGATTCGAATGATCCCGACTGCGCATTTTGTTTAATTCTTGTCAATAAAGCCGCGTCGAGTGCGGGATGTTTTCGTTAATCAACACGTTGCTGCTGCATTTATAATTAACAATTTATATTAAATGTATTTATTTTTAAATGCTACCTTCAGTACTTTTAAGGAAGTGATTATTATTGTTGGTGAATAGCTACCATCAAACATGTTGGTGTTCCCCGCCTTAGTAACTAAGGCAAGTGGCTCATTTCGAAATCAGCCTGTGGATTCTAAATTTTGAACAATCTATTTACACGGATGGCATTTGCACTTACCACCAGATGCAAAGCAGTCGTTGTGCCGTGCCAGAAAATAAGCTTACATAATGATTTTAACTAACGACAGATCGTCTTTCGAAATAAAACATTGAATGACCCAATTAAAGAAAGAATAAGTCAAAATTACAAAACGTAGAATTTTACACTTCAAGCGCTCCTTTCTACTCAGAATTAAAAATTGTGGCAAGCCTACATCTTAAAAAACAATCCATAAATAATATAGCACAAGCATGGGATCCAATTTTACATTTAATTAAATCGGAACTAAAAAGACCAACTGCCAGACCTCAAGATACAGTGAGTAGATTCTGCGTAGATTTATAGAGATTAATAGAGAATATCTTTACAGTCTCGCCAACTATGCGGTAAGTGTAAATTCATCTCACTGACGCGACGTCGTCGCCTCCCTTAGCCCCGTCCCGAGAGCCAAGACGTAGCAACAGCCTATTAAATAAAAACCACAACACTGGCCGCCCGACGACGATCACCATTCAAATATTCATAGGAGGAGACGTCTCGCCGCCGTCATAATGCCCTGCGATACGATTGAAACGCAACTTCACCGCTCCCCACTCCCCCGTGCCTCACCCGTCACCCCGGCACCGCCGCGCCCTTTGCCCTCCCGGCGCGAAATTGAAAAATTACAATGAGCCGGTTCGGCGCGGGGTGGATTATTTAGATATCGAAAGTATGTAAGTGATCAAGTCGAAGTATTGTAATATTCCATTGTGTCCATATGTCGCGAGCGGCGCGGGGAGTGGGTGGCAGGGGGAAGGACGCGTCACACTGAATGAGTTCACGGGGCGTGGGCGTACTTAGTAATACTTAATTAGGGCATAAATTAGTTGGGGTGGGTACTAATGATAAGATAAATATAATTAGGGAATTTATTTAACGTTTTATTGGCTTGTTTGCATGTAAATCGGGTGTTTAGCTTGCGCATATGCGGATAGTAATATTCATTATATTTGACGATTGCCGAACAAAATAACTGGCTTTTTTTAAATGTTATTAAATTTTTAGATAAGTCATTTTTATGTTGTCACGAATTAATTATGCTTTATAAAGCATGAGAAATTACGAAAAACATTTTTTTACAATTCATACACGTTATAATACATTAAATTAAAGAATCCAAAATGTATAGAATATATTGTACATTATTAATTTGTTATCGCACAAATAGACATTAAAACAGATAAATAATAAAATTAGCATGTTAGTGTTAGTAGAGTTATCACGGTTGGAATTAACGAGTTAAAACACTATATGCTAATGGAAAATGAATTACACGTGAGTCTCGGTTCCCGGAATTTCAGCCTAATTCCACAGTTGTTACAATGTAGCTAATATTTTACGCAGAGCTGGGAGTACTCGTAGAGAACGGTTACATTTTTACAGCCGCCCCCGGCTAATCAGCTAATAACGCTCTACTTTGTAGCGACACAGATAAAGCTACCTACATTTTGCACGAGAGTTTACTCAGACCGTCGCTTTGAATTTCTCAAATTGTATTTTGGAATGGGTATGACTAATTTATTAAATCCCTAAGTGAAAATCATCGTACAAGTACCGGTATAAACAAACTACTTATATATTCGTTTGAATTGTCAACCATTATTCTTTTAACTGTACTATTCCGGTTAAAAAACCAAAATCCATACATCGAAAGATTATGACCATTTTGCGCGAGAAATTAGCAAAAACTCGCCGTTTTCGCGTCAAAAACGCGAAATTTATTGGTGTGTCGGCTTCGAAAGCGATTGTCCAGTTTGGACGATAGCAAAATATAGCACGTGCGGAGCGTGACGCGCTGTATCATTCCATTTCACGGCGCGAGCGCGCGGCCCCCCGGGCCGGGACCCTTCCGACACTATTACGCGAAACCTTATTTTTTTTATTGCAATGACTGGCGAGACGAGCTTGCCGCCTGATGGTAAGCGATACGGCCGCTCATGAACAGTAACATCAAACAACACCTTGAATTACAAAGCAATGCAATTGGCATTCCACTGCGCTCGCCATCCTGAGACTTAAGATGTTAAGTCTCAATATATCTAGTAGTTACTCTTGCTACAATGTCCTTCAATCCGAAACACAAAGTGCATTTAAAGTGCTGTTTGGTGGGAGAAATAGACATTGCGGTGGTACCCATCCAGGCAGCCTCTTACATATGTGAGATCACCTATCACCAGTGAATCTACTTCATCTTCGCTCTTTTTCTATATTTTTTGTCCAAATGGGACTGATACTAGTACCACTGACATTCATTAATTGAAAGTCAATCAAACTGCCAGCTTTACCTGACCGTTGAATTACTAATATATATATCAAATCAAATCAAATCAAAATATTCTTTATTCAAATAGTCTTTCACAAGATCTTTTGAATCGTCCTTTTCTGCTACCACCGCTTCGGACGTGTTGTGGCTGTGAAGAAGAAGCGGCGCAAGAAACTCCCTCAGCAACACGAACTGTCTTCTTTTTTTCTGTCTTTTTCTTTTTTTTTTATATCGCCATTTACAATTAAAATGATTCATGTCACAAGTTACAATAATGTCAGTTTGATTCAGAACATGATAAATTTATTCCCAAGCAGTTTTATCTTCCACATAATCTGAAATTCTATAGTATGCCTTTTTACACAGCTTAGCTTTTATTACTTTTTTAAACTTATTAATTGGAAGTTCTCTTAAACTGTTGGGAAGCTTGTTAAAGAAGCGTACACTTTGACCCATAAAAGAATTATTTATCTTGTGGAGACGAGTAACGTGTGAGGCAAGATTATGTTTGTTCCTAGTGTTCTTACTATGCATGTCACAATTACGCTTAAATTGAGTTATATTTTTACGAACATATAATAAATTTTCATAAATATATTGAGATGCAACAGTAAGAATATCTACTTCTTTAAATTTTTCTCTCAATGAAACTCTTGGACCAAGTTGATAAATGGCCCTAACAGCTCTTTTTTGTAAAATAAAAATACTATTTATATCCGCAGCATTTCCCCAGAGAAGAATGCCATAAGACATTATACTATGAAAATAGCTGAAGTAGACAATTCTTGCCGCTGCCTCATCCGTTAAACGCCTAATGGTTTTAACTGCATATGCCGCTGAACTTAATCTACCAGATAGTTTATTGATATGCGGCCCCCACTGGAGTTTAGCGTCGACCGTAATGCCCAGAAACGTAGTAGACGCAACAGGATCCAATTCTTCACCGTTAATTTGTACAGTGGTAGATAATTGCCTAACATTGGGCAGTGTGAATTTAATACATTTAGTTTTCTTAGCATTAAGTAATAAATTATTAATATTAAACCAATGTACAACTTCACGAAGGGCACTGTTTACTTCATCAAATCTAATTGTTGTCTTTTAATTTTAAATGTCAAAGATGTATCATCCGCAAACAACACAACTTCGTGATTATTCCCGACGTGATAGGGTAAGTCATTTATGTAGACCAGGAATAGAAAAGGTCCCAGAATTGAACCCTGCGGTACTCCCATAGTGACCGCAGATCCTCCAGAAAGTTTTCCATTAATATCAACCTTCTGTACCCTATTGCTCAAATAGGAGGACAAAAGATTGAGAGCTCGGTTCCTGATACCATAGTGGCGTAATTTCCTGACCAGAGTGTCGTGCTCTACGCAGTCAAAGGCTTTAGATAAGTCACAGAATACACCAAGTGCATCCTGCGACTCTTCCCAAGCGTCATAGATTTGTTTTAGGAGAGATATTCCCGCGTCAATTGTTGATCGACCCCTCGTAAATCCGAACTGTTTCTGGTGTAGCAAGTTATTGGTGTTGAAATGTGTTAATAATTGAGTAAGAATTATTTTCTCAAATAACTTGCTAAGCGTTGGTAAAATTGAAACAGGTCGGAAATTGGTCGGATCCGAGCTGTCACCGGACTTAAAAAGAGGCACCACCTTGCTTTGTTTCATCATATATTAAAGTGAAGTTTAGTCTTAAGTGCTACACTTAGAGACAATTAATGTCGATATATTGGAGACAGTTAATCAAATACAGGTCTTACGAAGAAAGCTAAAGTTCGAAACAATTTCATTGACATTAAGTGTCTTTGAGTATATTAGCAGTTTTGTAAATTAATAAAATTAGAATGAGCTTATTTTCAAAAAACGTATGCCAAAATGTTAAATATATAGGCTTAAGTAAATTCTTCAAAATTATTGACAAGTTGTTTGGGATGCCAAGAGCAATCTTTGTACACATTATAACATTAGCATAATATTAATGTTACGTGTTGAATATAAGTAAAATACTAAACTGATATTCAGAGCGCTCTCGGCATCAAGTTACGAATTATATTTACATCAATTTTAAAATGTCGTTGCGTTGAATTGAATATTCGATATCAAACTGTAATCTTCTCTGCAAAGTAGGTCACCTAATATCAAGCTTACTGATCATAATACTGTAAAATCTGAATCAAACAATATTTATTAAACATCTAATTTTACTTTCCCAACTGCCATTTTGGTTTATTGCAATGAGCGGCGAGATGAGCATGCCAGTCGCTCGATGGTCAGCGACATGACTGCTTTATGGACAATAGCAATACCAAACAATACTATCAATCACAAAGCAATGCTTGGCATTCCAGTGCCCTGCCCATCCTGAGATATAAGATGTTAAGGTAATATGACCGGTAGTTAGTCTGGCTATAACGTACTTCAAACCGGAACACAAGAGTGCATTTACACTGCTGTTTGGCGGGCGAATAGACATTGCGGTGATAACAAAAGGTTTTGACTACAATTATATATTATTGATAGGCAAGCTGACCCCTTTTATATTATCTGTGGAACATTTCGTTTTCTACAATGGGAAATGGTTATTGATATTTTGGTAGAGATATCGATTCATTAAATATCTCAGTATTTTCCTTTGCGAGAGTTGCTATTGCTCGTCGGAATATAGGCCACCCCAAGAGTTTCCTCAGCGACCTGTTGAAAGCAGCATGCATTATTATTTAACAACCGCTTGGAACTTTCTATATTTCATATGCTTACTGTCTGCGTCCAATGCAAGGCTTGTTGGTAGTTTCCATTTGAGGACCTTTTGCCTCCATCGTTTTGGGCGCGATGTGCTTTGTATGTGACAGCCACTTTAATTTATTTATACGCTGAACTGTGTCGGTAACTATGGTTTTCTACAATCCTCATAGATTGGATTCATTAACGGAATTCCTCTTGATAGAAAATAGATGATACGATAGTATCTATGTCCAGCAGTAGACGCGAAATCAGCCCGATGATGATGATGATGGTAGTACGATATACGAAATTATTTATTAGTGGTATAGCCACGCTGTGGACAGCCATGACTCAGCGTGTATGGGCAGGCACGTCCGGGGCGGTACCACTGTCTCATAGGAGACCGACGTGAAGCGACAGCTTAGCTGTCACGTTTTGTTGGGTGAGTGAGATTGCCGGTTGCCCAATATCGGTTTCCTTTCCTCATCTTTTTTCCTTTCTGCCCCCTTCCTGATTTAGTGGGCCGGTAACAACAAATTTATGATCCAAGGGTTGTGGATGTCATTGTGTGGCAGTGACAACTTACTATCAGGTGACCTTTTTGCTCGTTTGCAGGCCTTATTATAAAAAAAATAGAACAATCATATGCCCTTTTATTAATAAACTCGGAATAGCGAGGATTTAACGATAAGCCAAGGCTTTAAACAAATTTTGTATTAATAAACATGGCGTAACCTAATCTTTCTGTCTAAAGTTTATTCCGACGAGCTGTCACGTCTCAATATCGAAGCAAAATTTGTGTCAAATTGACTTTAACCCAAGGCTTACGCGTGGAATGTGCAAAACTGTATTAATAAACACGAAATAAGGAGGGGCTAAACCAATATAAGCCTAATTTTTGACTTACAGTTATACCGCCGAGACACATGGTTTAAGGAATTAAATGAATTTACATTTTAGAAGAATAGTCATTTTTAACTTAATTAGCATATAAATGTTTGTCTGTACAGATTAAGGCTTGTTTTGATTTGATACATAGCATGTTGTTTTACGAGTTCATCATTTTACTTTAACAAATTTTACTCTTCTTTGTAAAAAACACGAAAAATATACAAATTATTTATATTGAGGCAAGTGAATATATCATTATCATCATCATATCAGCCATAGGAAGTCCACTGCTGTACATAGGCCAAGGACCTCCACAATTATCTGTTGGAAGCGGCCTACATCCAGCGACTTCCTGCAACTTTAGCCAGGTCGTCCGTCCACCTTGTTGGCGGGCGTCTGACATTTCGCTTGCCTGTACGTGGCCTCCACTCTAGAACCATTCGGCCCCAACGGCCATTGGTTCTACGCGCCATATGCGGCCCACTGCCGCTTCCACTTATTTAATGGATATATACTTATTAATATGTCGTTATATTTAAAAATCGTTAATAAAGCAATTAAAAATTAATGCAATTTTCAGTAGAATATTTGCTTGTGAAATTATTCGTAAAATATATCAATTAGCCCCGTGATCTCTACTCGCCCCGTTTAACGGTGTATAAACTTTTTCTATGCGGAGCCATTGTACTTTCTGTTTCGTCGATCGCATACATTCATTCAATAGTGGTCACTGGTTTCATATGCAGTCGACGAGTTCCTATGTCATATTATTTTGAGAATAAAACTTGTGAATATTACAGAATTTTATTACTTTATTGACAGCCTTCGTGACGCAATTGGTTATACGCTGCCTGTAAAACGAGAGGCCACGGGTTCGATCCTCGCACCAAGAGAAATGTTTGTGCGGCCCACAAATATTTCTTCCGGGTCTGGGTGTTTGTGAGACCGAAAGTCTCTCGTAGTTCCTGATACCCACGACATAAGACTCGATCTTGGTGTGGGTCTCAGGACTATGTATGTGACTGTTGGGTGTTATTTATTTACTTTACATTGACCTGTCTCGCTTTCCTTACATAAAATTGATGTTATTTTAAGATTGCACTTTCAAATTATTAGTCTTGGATGGTCGCAGAAAAATTGTGTTCAGCTACTTGCTCGGTGCATACTCCTTCAGCACCGTGAGAAATAATTGTGGAAATAAATAATTAAGAAATACTCATATTTACTTAATAGCAACTGACGAATAAATAAAAAGGAAAGTAACAATATTTTCAGTAAAAATGTAAACGAAGTAACAAATAATATCTATTTAATTGTACTTGTTCACATTGATTAATTTGCTTATAGAATTAACTACCTAACAAATCAAAAATATATTCATAAGAAGATTCAAGATAATAAGAGCCGAACATATGGGTAGTAACATGTGGTGTAACTAATAAAATACCACACAAAGTTACGAAAAACTTTTCAACTTGTAAAATCGTGTTTGAAAATGTTTTGAAACCCAATCTTGATGGACGTCAAATTTATAAATAATATATGACAAATGTCACATTTGATGTAACTGCAAGTACAACGCATCTACAATAAGTTAGCGTGTGGAGACATTAGGAACTACAAGTGAAAAGATAAAAATATCTGTTAAGTTATTGTTTGCCATATGGTTTCGTGATATAACAACGAACATAAAAAAAACTCGTGATCTATGATAATATGTCCCATGTTATATAATGTCAAGAGAGAAAAACTATTATTAGTTATTACTTTCCACAACAGCGCTCTCGGGAGACAGTGCTCCGTGACGATCTATACTAATCTTTAAAGTCGACCTGTCATTTAGTTCATTCTTTTTACTTTTAAGATCAGTGAGTTGCCATAACACACACTATAACCTCGGCATAAGGTTGGTGTCTTTAGGCCGAAGTAATAACGCGTTTATTAATAACGTCTTCTTACCTCCTACTTTCTCGGCTTAACTATTCCAAGTCTTGTTTGAAGTAAGAGTGGAATAGGCATTTTTGACATGCGAAATACAATAAAGAAAGCTAAAACGGCAAAAAAACGTTTTTGATTCAAAAAATTTACACAAGTTATAAAATTACCGAAATCTATTAAAATGTAGGGTTCATTTTAATATGTATTTTTACTCATTATAGATAAAAATCAATTAAAGATCTAGCTCATATATTCGCTCATTATATGCCTACTACGCACAACTGTTCTCGACGACTTGCTTGCTCACAATACAATATTGCTAACAATACTAATATATTACTGAGAAACATGCGAGTGTGGAGTTAATGCAAGTTCTCGCGTTCTTAGTTTCTTTGTCTCGAGCCAAAAATCCGACACAAATCGGAGAACAAGGCGAGGACCCGCGAAAAATATGTAAAGACATGAAGCGTGTGTACATAATCTATTTAGTATTCTGTTATCAGCCCATGTACGTCCCACTGCAGGACACGGGCCTTCTACAATCGAGAGTACGATTGAGAGTAGTTAGGCCATATAGTCCACCACGCTGGCCTAGTGCGGGTTGGCGGACTTTACATACCAGAGAAATCGCTATGCTATGCAGGTTTCCTTACGATATTTTCCTTCACCATTTTATTGATTGACCATCATTACACACATGACTCCGAAAAGTCAGAAGTGAGCCCAGGGATTCAGACCCGCGACCACCGCGAATATGTTGGCAGTCACATCTAGTCCGTTTACCAACAGGCCACTACACACTTTTTTTTTCTATTTTATATTTGTTTTTCTATTTTATAATAATCTTCCATACGTGACTATTGTGTCTATTTGCATATTCATATACTGCATTTTTCATTATTCGTCACCTTGCATATACTGATATATAATAATATCATATGATGATAAGTGTGTAAATAAACATGCATAAATCACAAGAAATTTTATTTAATTGACCTTCCAAATAAACATATCATATTAAGATAAAAAAATATAATTAAATGATCAAAAAAACAATAATATGTGAATTCTAGAAACAAACTAACAATTATTACTTTTTATCAATAATCTTAATGCATAATATGCAGATTTGTTCAAGTGAACTAGAATAGAATTAAAAACAAAAAAGGAAAAAAGGAAAGTAGTACAAGTGTATTTACTTTACTGGTAGTATGTCTCTCATATGTGAAAGGTCGTCAGGGTAGGTACCACCACAATGTCTATTTCTTCGGCCAAACAGGAGTGTAAATGCACTATTGTGTTTCGGTGGGACATTGTAGCCAGAGTAACTACTGGACATATTGAAACCTAACATCTTGTCTCTGGATGGCGAGCGCTGCGGAATGCCAAGCACTGCTTTGTAATTCAAGGTGTTGTTTGATTTTACCGCTGGTCATGAGCGCTCGTATCGCTTACCATCAGGTCGACGGCATGCCGATCTCGCCATTCATAGCAATAAAAAACTGAAAATTTGGAGGAAATTGATAAGTTATTAAGATATAATGAATGACTTGGTAGTCATCTCTCGTGATTTTTTTAAATTCCAATATTTTTCTATAATATTGCACTTTTCTTTCTTGGATGGCCATACAAATGTTATACTCCGCTTGATCCATGATCTCCCTCCGTCTCTCATTTTCTTCGGCTTATAATTTTTTGCCATAGTTGGCCATGGTATTTATACAGTCACTGCTCTGGAAGTATTAAATAGTGTCACCATTATATTATATATTTACATACATACTGTATTTTTATAGTTGATTTATCAGGTAATAATTCAAAATTCAGCGGAACAGTTATTTCTAACCCTTCGTTTTAAATGCCTGTCTTTAGTAAGTTACATTCACAAAGCATTCTCCGTTGTGATTATTAATATATTTTTGAAGAAGTTTAATAGCGAAGAAAACATATGCCTCCATTACATCAAATGAATCATTAAAGATTGAATCCATTCTCAAATTACAGAATTCAACATCTTGTTATATATTTTTTTAAATTTTCATGAAAATATTACAAATTCTAAAATTCTGTGCATAAATGATAAATTGATGATTATTAAATTAATAAATTACTTTTCCAGATTTAGTATGTGTCCTTGATTATTTTCCTTTTTTATGTTCATCTGTAAAATTGAAATAAAAGGAGAATAATATGTATTTAGTCTTTGCAAAAGTAAATAAAAGATGTGAAATTTGTGCATACGTTTTTTGGTAACAGTTCTCCCATATGTTATGTCACTATGTTGATTTGTGAAGTCTGCAATTATATTATATTAACTTAACCCTTAAAAATTATATTAACTTATGGTAACAATATTTCACATGCAACGCTTTTTTGCTTTACTGATAAAAAAAATATGAAAGCAACTTACGCTTGCCTTCATAGTTCCCAAATCTAATAGTATGTTAATATTATATTTTGTTATTTTGGTATCCTAAAATGGAGAAGGAAGATAATAATAATATGTCATAAATATGCATTTGATACTCAAGAGATTTATATTATTTCAAATCATTAGCAATCCATCTGTAATTGAAATGGGGAGATCTCACTCACAGTTTCAACTGTACTTGTTGGTGGAGTAGCCATGTACATGTGCAAAGAAATGTACACTAGAAAAGTGTTTAATGTGCGTGTTTCTTACATGTGAACAAAATACAGTCATGAAAATTGTTGATTCTCCACGGCCATCAGTCTTGTTGAACTTTCTCCTAAATGCACTCGTATTCTTCCGTGCATTCATTTTTAATATTTTCCATTTTGTTTTTAATTGATTTACAGTTTGTGGACGTGCATTTAATTGATTAAACCTGCATAATAATTATTATTTACTACTTACACGGCAAGTGATTGAAACGCTGAAAGAAACCAAGCAAGCTTTTACTTTTCATGCAAATCCTCCCAAGCTTTAGTTTTTGGTTTATGCGAGTTAGTGTCCAAAGATTTATTTTCTATGATTGGCGCATACATATGTTTTAAGCAACAAACGAAAAAATATCTGGAAGAATAATAATAGGAACTGACAAATAAAATACTAAATTATTGCAACATGTTGATTTGCTTACGTTTTCTTCTTAATTCCAGTTAATGGAACGAGTACGTTTTTTGCTATTTGAATCATTCCCAACAAAAGAATTATAAAATCACTAATCTTTGAAAATACGTACAAGATTGACAAATCCTACAGTTCAGTTCAGTTTTTGTTTTTAATGGCTCTGTCGCAGACTCGACAATTTTGCCAATGTCAAGTGTTGGAAAGCACAGATTAAATAAAAAGCGTATAAATTGGGAAAATAAAAAACGGAACAAAAAATTATAAACTTAATTAATATTGAGAAAACAATAAAACATTGATGAAACTAAAACAACAACACAAAAAAAACTATATTTAATTAAAAACATAGCGAAATTATTCACATAAAGAGAAACATAACTAACCATTGGACTAAATACCATTACAACAAAATATTACAGTTTAATATTATTTACTTCAATAAATTTAACAAGAGTATGAATGAATAAAGTATTGGTGAGAGTAAGAAGGAAAGACATATTGACTGGTCTAGGGATATCAGAATTTAAAAACTTATATAAAGAAGAGTGGAGATTTCTGCAGTTAAAAAAAATATGATCCACAGTGCCTTCTTCTAGACCACACTCACACAACGAGTGATCCCGAACTCTTATTTTATTCAAAAAAACCGGAGAGCAAACATGGCCCAGACGCAACCGAATGACAATTGAAGTGACTTTCTTGGAAAATGCCCGAAACTTAAAAAACCATGGCTTAACAGGAATGGAACGCTGTATATTATAATAATAATTCCCTTTAAAAACGGAAGATTCAGCCCAAATGTCGTACCATTGCCTCAACATCCGTGGTTTCGCCTCATTAGCAAGGTCACGACCAAAACTGTCCCGATAGGTTTCAAGACCCAGACTGACAGCCTCGTTAGCCTGACTGTCTGCCATCTCGTTACCAGTTATACCACAATGAGACGGAATCCACGCCAATACAACTTTTAAGCCATGAGACTCACATTTAGCTAACATTTCCCGTATTTTTAAGGTAATGCAAAAATTATCTCGAAATTATAAAATCACTAATCTTTGAAAATACGTACAAGATTGACAAATCCGCTTTTTATTTGTCAAATACATTTGTTTACGTTCAAGTCCAGTCTTTAAGATCGACTCGGTTATTTCGTTCATTCTTTTTACTTTTAAAATCAGAGGGTTGCCATAACAGGATTGTCATGTTAAGCCAAAGCTCATCCGTGTTTATTAATAAATTCGTTATTACCTCGCTATCCATTGGGAATAACTAACCGAGTTTAAGGTTTGACGTAACCGTGGAAGACGCAATTTTTATTAATAAGGCGGACGGAGTTTAGTAAAACAAGTTTTCTTTTGTTTTCTTTCTTATCTCGGTGTTTTAAGTAGTAAAGTTTATTGCGTAAATTAACTGATTTGAAAGGCTAATTTTACGTAAAAGTGTTTGCTGAATTTCGACACTGAACGATTCCCGCGAGAGCCATTCATTCGCAACAATAGAAGACAAAATGTAAACTAAATAAACACGCAGTAGGTTAAGCCGGTATTTCTAAGTTGAATATAATTTCAAATGAAGACGAAATTTGATATGACATAATATGGAGGTGTATTAAACCGTCTTACATTTTGAAGCGTTCAGCAGTTAGTGAAGAGTGAAGCGCGCTGACTCAGTACATCACACATTACGCCAATTCCACATGTTGGACCAAATATTGGTCTCAGCGCCATTCGTCCAACGTTTCGATCTAGAAAATAGTCTTAATTTTGTAGCCAATGTTATTATAATTGACATTGCAGCTAGAGATAATAACAGTGGCGCCTTAAGTTTGGCGACAAACTGGCGTGATTTGTCGTCGTTTAACATAATTAAGAGAGCTTAGTTACTTCTTCATGCTTCACGTGGGCCAAAACTGTTCTACCGTTGGTGCGACAAGCATGTAAATAACTTGACCTTTTGGAACGGGTCGCAATGGAGGAGACCAGAAATCTCGAGCACAATTAACTTACACGTATTTCATAGACCTAAATATTTGGTCAAAAGCATTGGGGCCAACTTTGGCAGTGACGTGTGGAGTCGACGTTAGAGGCACAGATACGCGGCGTCAGCTCGCCGACGCACGGAGCTCGTGAGCGGAACGTAACGCTTTCATTAATACGAGGCCGCGCGGGGTGGAGGCGCGGGGGGAAGCGGCGTGATTGTCAAAAACTCATTTAACTCGCTCCACGTCGAGTCGAGACAGTTGGCCTAATCCACTGTAATGAATGTGGTGCGCCGCGCCGCACCACGCCAGCGTGAATGAAGAGAGGCCGCGGGAGCGGGAGTGGGATCGCGGTGTGTCATAAGCGCCAGCGTGCACTTCAAAACAATATATTACTCCCCAGATATTATATTTAGGTAAGTGGGATTTTATTTATAATACAAAAAAACACATGCATGTGATATACTAACCAAGTGAGGTATCGAGAAGTGGAGACTTGCTTATAAGCATACATTCGATAAAATTGCTAAGTTTTAAGCATCCGGATTTCTTGGATTCTAATTTTAAAAATTCATCAACTGCATTATTTAATTTATTTCAGTTAGTTTCATAATATTTATTAATCCAACTAGATGCATGAGCGTGCTAGTAAAGAAATAATAAGGTTTACAATAAATAATTTAGCGGCAACGTATGAAGCCGAAGTGACAAGCGGCAGCGTGTGGGACAGCGAGTGTCATCTGACTGGCGGCAATCAGTGTGACGACGCTTTGATTATGTCCTTTTATCAAGGGCACAATTACACAGAGTGCGAGATCGCTGCCGCTGCCGGCGCAAATTAAATGGATCCGCCTAATCTACCGGCTGCGATGTTAATGTGTTGTACAGATACCGCGGTCCAAGTATGGGATATTGTTTTCAAATCACTTAAAGTCATTATACTGGCTGTTATTTTTCAAACATCTTTAGTGGATATATTCACGGGTTCAACAGCCGGAGGAGGTCCATTACTATATGGCTCTACTTAAGGTTTTCACAACAGTCTGTATGCCTATATACGGATTACATCCTATGACCATGCCTCGATGTTTACCTCAACGAGGCAGAGTTTGTTATAGAAGAAAGTATTGACTTAATCTAATGGACTGAGCCAAACTAACCCTTAGTTTGTTGGTGTCGTAATATTATTAGCAGGAGTACTTAAACTTATAATATATTACTACCTTAGGGTGTTATCGACATGGTTAGAAAAAATTATTACGCGCTAAACAATTTGTCATACTACATCTTCAAAGACCACAACGTATCTGAAAATTACGAGTATGAAACGTTGAACGAAATAGTTGCAGGAACATAGCTGTACGCAAATTTATTCTAGTTCGTATTTAAAATTTTCAGTAAAGTTTACAGTAATTGAATCCTTTAAAAGTATTCGAAGAGTGTCGCGGCAGGGTGCTACAGTACTGCTGAACCGTCACAAGCGTGAATGTAGTACAGGCGTCATTGTGGCGAGCGGCTCCGAGCGCCGATAAAACTCAAATTCCATATTCCATCTGCGTCCCGCGCGTGATAACCCGCGCCACAGGACTGGCACACAACGAGAACAAAACAAATTATTTCTGTGAATAGTTTTATTTATATAATGCATATAATAGTTTTGAAGTTCAGCACTTGGCAAGGCGAACAGTTGTTTAATTGTAAAGTGTAGATTGTATTGCTAGGAACCAGAAGAACATGGCAAGGTGCGTTAATATATATCACTAGATATAGAGAAGGGAGCTATCCCATAAGAATGTCTTGTTCAATTTTGGTAAAAGTTGAAACTAAATCGCTGCACCGTGGAACAAACAATTAGTCGTCTAATCAAACAGTATAACCATGCAGCGTCAGACCGCTTTCAGGGTGCAGTTATCTCACGACCAAAAGATGCCACCTTCAAGATATTCTTAGCAAGGTGTATACGATTTCAGGCTTAACACTATTTCGCTAATATAATGTTGTATATATCAGGATTAATTTTCTATACAACACTTACCTACAGTTAATCCAGCTTAATCATGACTACGAATAATTTAATCCGCCCAAGAAAAGTACAGTGTACCTCAAAGTGCAATCAACAACATCTTCACGTGCCATGCATTGGAATGTGTCGCTGTGCGTGCGGTTGTACGCAGACGGCGCGACCGCAGGATGCGGCTACATATAGGTCAATGGTGCGCTACACAATGGAGAGAGACGCAATTCACAGCACAATGCTAACTATCTATCTTAACATAATTACATTCGGTCTGATACAATACATTGGATACAAAGGTGAAGCTATATGATCATGTGGTAGATGCAGATCTTATATGCAATTTGAGAAACATAACATTAATTCTACATACACACGTCAGCATGTTAACTCTAAAGCGCACGCTCGATTATGGAGGAGGCCTGTGCCCTGCAGTGGAACGTATATGGGCTGATACAGATAACACGATTGCTATTATTAAAAATTACCAATTGAAATTATCATCTGTCATTTACTCCATGAGATTTGTAGCGAGTTATTTTAGTCCTGAATATTTAGGATATCAAGGCTGTAGCTTTAAGTCAATCATTGTGTCATAATACATATTTTTATCTGTGCATTTTTTAATAAACAAGCTAAGTTGAGGTACTGAGACAAATTATTAGAAATCTTCTTCCCAGTTACAACAAACTCCGAAAGCGATGGCATTGCGAAGTAAGGATTCACAACATCTTGTAAAAGAATAACCGAATAAAGAATATTACGTTTTGATGTGAAAGTTCAAACAATATTTAAGATCGCTTTGTGTAATTTGTCATCTGTCAACTTTTAACGAGGCAGCGGCGATGTATAGCCGACTTCACAAATTGGACAACTATTTCACAGCTGAAGTAAGCAAAACTTAGATACAAAGTGGGAGATAACAGCAAACAGCACTTCAATTGGGAATAATTCCTAACTTTTAAGTGAACAAAGCGAGTAAGTAACTAGGGATGAACAATTTCAAATGAATAGTTTGAATATATTTTCCTTAATGCTTCGTGAATAAAGCGTAAAATCATTTTGTTGTTGTTTCCTATACAGTTTTATATGCTGTATACTTCGTGTGATGTAACAGAGTAAAGTTTGAGCGGTGGAATATTTAAAAGCTAATTTAAATAAGTAAATGAAAAAATGTTTCAATCAAGTGAATAAATAAAGTAGTAGAAACGAGTACGCTTGCACTAAAACGTTCTGCTGTTGCGAACCGACGTGTGAAGAGAAGCGTTAAATGTTAATTGAGATTTCAAATGCTGGAAGTGAAGTGGTATTTGATGTTAATCCTCAAAGTGTTTTGTAATATTTTGCACTGGTATACAAAATCTTTCTGATTCTATTCATTTTATATCCAGTACAGCGACTTTGCTGAGAGTGATAAAAAGGACAACCGACATCCCAAAGATTGTAGGAGGCCCTTAGATGCAGGTAGCTTCTGACAGTTTGAGAATGTTGAATTTGTGGAAAGACTATCGTCATCTCAGCCACAGGAAGTCCATTGCTGAACCTAGGCCAAGGATCTCCACATCGACCTGTTGAAAGCGGCCTGCATCCAGAGATTTCCTGCAAACTTACCCAGGTCGTCCGTCCACCTTGTAGGCGGGCGTCAGACATTTCGCTTACCTGTAAGACTATATTTTGTATATTAAATTTGATAAGTATTATAAATATGATCGCGATCCCCGGTGTGTCCCGGCACGCGCAGGTTGCGAGCCGCGCCAATCAGCGCGCGGCGGCTTTTATTTCTGTGGTGATTACGCGCCGTCTCCCGCCTGTTTGTGCGCACTCGCGCCCTGCACCGCCCGATCATTTTATTACATTTCATGAATACTGCCGGCGCAGGTTTAGCCATTGTGCTACGTGCCACCCGCTTTACAATAGGATATGTTTTATACGCGTGTAAAAATTCTTTTGTCCATTTAGAAATGTGTACATATATGCGTAGCATTATAAAAATAAAACTTTAAAATTTAGAGTAGAGCCACATCAATTGTAAAAAATTTAATAGATGTTAAAGCTAACTGATGGGTCGCTAATCTAGAGCTTAAAAGTTGGTGATTGGATTTTTGTATCCTGCCAGATAGCGAGCCAGTTACGAGAGTTGAGAGTTGTCGCTCTACATTCAATCTATGTAACTCTGCACATATACATATTTCTCGAGATGCGTTGTAGTCATTTTGTCATGCCCATATGAGAAATAACTTTTCGCTCCCGAAGTTGTAGTTTCTTGACAAACGATTTTGTTATTGTAGATGTGCTGAGTTTATTTCTCGGCGATGTCAGTGCCTGTCCGTATTATTAATGTGCCCGGAATTTTAGTTGCGTTTTCATTGCGGCATAGCTTTATAGACCTCTCGCCTCGTTGCAGTGTACACAGCGCAATGAACACCAACTAACCACACTATAAACACATCACGTTCCACTCGACGTGATCGTTCATTTTATAACATTTTAATGGACTCACGTGTTTTCTTAATTAGTGCACTTTTGTTTGCAGCTTTTAGGGTCTTGTCGGTATATTACTAGTTGCTTAACGAGTGGTGGCCAGTATGATGATAAATCAAATAATACTATATCAGGTTTCACGTTTGCAACGAAAAAACCCGTTTGGTAAATATGGCAAGTACATAAAAAGATAACAGAAATTTCTGTACATTTTAAATGGCAGAAAGCCAAGTTAACAACAACAAAGGCCTGACCAATGAGTACCACTTTAAGTCTAAATAAAATGAAACAAGTTCATGTTATATTTTCGTGATCATAGTGTACATACTTAATTTTAATTTCAAGCAAGCAAAACTGCATTATGTTTTAAATTTCGTAATTGTAACGTGTCATTATCCAAATTGGAATTTACAATGCGGCAAAAATGAGCATTCCCTTTTCCTAAGCCGTAAAAAATCTACCATTTCTCAAAAATATTTTCACTGTTATATTTTTATTACAAGTTTTTTGAGATATTGTGAAAATTGAAACGTAAACATACGCTTACCGCGGCGTAATAATGAATTGGATAATATCTTAACAGAGAATGTAATCGTGAGCTAATAACAGTGATTAAACTTTATTGAGATTAGATTACGTATGTTGCGGTGCATGTTCCAATATCTACTGAAAATTATGTACGTGACTACGATAACAGGGAAAAAATATTGTTATGACGATATTTTGGCCATCAGAATTGACTAAAAAATTATATTATCGATAATGTTTATTACAAGATCTATATTCCGTACTGAGTCTACTTTAAGCACCCATGTACAATCGAGAATTTAATTGAGGTAGTTTAGGCCTGCAGCCTTACCATGACCGTTGTTTAAGCGATTCAATTCCGATGCAATTCAATTTAGGTTATCATTTTGTTTCGTACCATGACCATGTTTATACTGAATCGCAAGTGTGTCGCAAGCTAACCAAATGAGTGAACGCAAAAGTCTATGATCCGTAATGCTAGCAAGAGATAGCGCTATACAATAATCGTATTTTTGTTTGTTTCTCACCGGACTTGTTAGCAGCGTTCTGAAACTCAATCGTGAAAAAGTTACGATAATTTTTACGATTGATAATTTGTATTATTCTACGATGTATTAAATTTGGCTAAGTTTTCTTTAAATGTGAATGTTGCAGATTGACATTAAATAGTATTTAGCTGACGTTATATCAATTTACATTATGTTTAACTGATTACAATTTGTTACATGTACATCAACTTGCAGAAGTGCATGTCAAACTTATGAACGTTTCTCTAGAATTATGTTTATATGAAATTCAAGATTGTAAACATTCTCAGAACGCGGGTATTTTGATTATTAAGCTGAAGTGATATTGAATAGTTATTCAATTTAATATTTTATTAATTTTCTTAAATATTATTTTGAAAATCTCTTATTACTGGTCTAGTGGTCTCTCATATGTGGCCGCCTGAGTAGGTATCACCGCATTGTCTTTTCTCCCGCCAAACAGAAGTGTAAATGCACTGTTGTGTTTCGAACTAAACGACATTGTAGCCTGAGTAGCATCTTATGTCTCAGGCGCAGTGGAATGCCAAGCATTGCTTTGTAAGTGCTGTTCATGAGTTCATTATGCGACGTCTAAAGTATTAAATATAAATTCTGCTAATACAATGCACCTCACTCAGTAAAATAATTATAAACCTCTATTGAACGTTACCTACCTTAGCCATGAATTAATTTTACTGAAATAACCATGAAATAACTATTTATTCAGAAACTATTCAGTTTCGGTAGTAAATAAAGGAACTTTTATTGAGACGCAAGTTTTGACAGATATGCGACTCAGTTGAGGTCTTGAAGTTTAGTCATGGTACGAATTGAATGAATGACAACGCGACTTGCGAACGATTTTCTATTCAGTTTAGGCGGTAATGTTATTTGATCGGCTAAACAATGTCATGGTACGATAAGGCGACGCGGTTCAGAAAACGTCCTAAATTGAGTCGCATTAAGAGCTCATGGTAAGTCTGCTGGTCCCCCACACCGGGCAAAAGAAGGATGGCTATCAGTACCTGAAAGTAGGTAATACTTTTCACATTTTTTTACTGATATGTGTTAATTTTAACAATCTAGCGTATATAAACTCATTTGCAAAAAAAACGGGCACCTAAGCAATGAACCATTTCAAATGTTACTATTGGTTTGTTTGATAATTATAGGTTTTACTTTCACAATTTTGTAAATTAATAAGCAAATAATCGTTTTCGTCAGTATTATCATAAAATTTTGATAAAATTTATGGGTTTTAATGCTAAAGTTCACTAGTAGTGTATGCTCGCTTGTAGTGCATATGCTCGTGAAGTAAAAGTTAACAAAGATTTTTGTTTGTTTTTTTCTTTAATAAAGTAAAAGCAGATAAATGTTTAGTATCGAGTGTGACCCCCTCTAGCTGAAATCACAGCTTGAATTCGTCTGGGTATGCTAGCGAGGATATCCCGGATACTTGCTTGCGGAATACGTTCCCACTCCGCGGTAATCACATTCTTCAGCTCTCTGATGGTCTGCGGAGCCGGTTGTACTGATCTCACGCGTCGTTTCAGAACGTCCCAGACATGCTCTATAGGATTGAGGTCGGGACTTCGAGCTGGCCAATCCAAACGACGAATGCCGACCTCTTGCACATACGTTTCCACATCGCCAGACCGGTGGGCGCGAGCGTTGTCGTCCGTAAAATTGAGTCTTCGCCTAAAGCGGCCAATGCGGGTTGTGCATGAGGAATTAGAACTTCCGTTATGTAATAAATGTACGATCAATTGAATTTATTACTGCCCAAAACATAACAGAGCCCCCACCATAAGGCGTGATTTCTTCAAAACAAGCCTCTGCAAAGCGTTCTCCTCGTCTTCGTAGCACTCGCCGACGTCGATCTTCACCGAACAGAGATATCTTGGCTTCATCGGAGAACAATACCCTATTCCAGTCTTCTTTAGTCCATGACTCACAATTTCGAGCAAACCTAAGCCTGGCAACTCTGTGCTCACGGAGCAACTTAGGGCCGCGGGCCGGGCGATGACTGCGTATATTGGCCGCGAGAAGCCTCCTCCTGACCGTCCATAAACTAATATGCACATTTCTTACTTCTTCGAGGTTGTTCTTAAGGTCCACATACGAAGACTTGCGATTTGTCAATGCGCGACTCACAAGAAAGCGATCATCCCGTGGTTGGGTACATGGTTTTCTTCCAGAACCAGGCTCAATCCTATAGAGCATGTCTAGGACGTTCTGAAACGACGCGTGAGATCAGTACAACCGGCTCCGCAGACCATCAGAGAGCTGAAGAATGTGATTACCGCGGAGTGGGAACGTATTCCGCAAGCAAGTATCCGGGATATCCTCGCTAGCATACCCAGACGAATTCAAGCTGTGATTTCAGCTAGAGGGGGTCACACTCGATACTAAACCTTTATCTGCTTTTACTTCACGAGCATATGCACTACTAGCGAGCATACACTACTAGTGAACTTTAGCATTAAAACCCATAAATTTTATCAAAATTTTATGATAATACTGACGAAAACGATTATTTGCTTATTAATTTACAAAATTGTGAAAGTAAAACCTATAATTATCAAACAAACCAATAGTAACATTTGAAATGGTTCATTACTTAGGTGCCCGTTTTTTTTGCAAATGAGTTTAGTTTATTACTTAATATTGACACAGAAGTAATTTGTAAAAGATCCCTCCAGATACCTACATTCTCATAAATAGTACCAGAGTCCAGAACCAAACGACACCTTGAGTTACAAAGCAATGCTTGAGATTCCAATGCGTTCGCCATCCTGAGACATAAGTCTCATATGTCCAGTAGTTATTCTGGCTACAATCAATTTTTCAATTCGAAACACAACAGTGCATTTACACTGCTGTTTGACGGGAGAAATACACAATATGTTGTTACCTACCAACCGTAAAATTTATAAAAAAACGAAGGCATATAAAATAACCGGCTTAAGTGTAGTAAGTAGAAATGTAACATTTGCGATTATTCTTCAAAAAGCCGCGGTGTTCATGAGGGCCACCTAGCCTTCGTCAACCACAAATATATGACGATATTATTGACGAATATTACATGGTATTTATAGATAAGATATTTAACTTGACTTGCCTTTATCGATGACTTGACATGTTATTATTTTAATAGAAGTATAATACATAATAATTATCAAGTCTGGATATTTTTATTACATAATATTGAATTAATTATAGATACACAACAACGAGTATAAGGTTTTATTGTAAGTAAGCGAACAATTATATCTAATAGTCACATACATAGCCCTGTCTCCACATTAAGTACAAGACACAAGATTTAATCTTGTGTAATAAATATATATTGTAGTCTTGGCAGAATCGCTGGAAGACCTTAGCACTATGCTCGGAGACCTTAATCGAGTCTCCCAACAGGCGGGTCTTAAAATGAACATGGATAAAACGAAGATCATGTCGAATATCCATGTTGTGCCCACCCCCATTGGAGTTGGGGGCTCGACTCTCGAAGTTGTAGACGAATATGTCTATTTAAGACAAGTGGTCCGGTTAGGCAGGTCCAACTTCGAGAGAGAGGTCAATCGTCGAATCCAACTCGGTTGGGCAGCGTTCGGGAAACTTCGCGACTTCTTCCCGTCCAAAATATCTCAGTGCCTAAAATCAAAGTCTTCGATAGTTGTGTGTTACCAGTGATGACATACGGCACCGAGACGTGGCCTCTCACTGTGGGCCTCATTAAAAGGCTCAAAGTCACTCAACGAGCCATGGAGCGGGCTATGCTCGGTGTTTCCCTACGAGATCGAATCAGAAATGAGGAGATCCGTAGGAGAACCAAGGTTGAAATAAAACTATTATTTACGGATTTTATCGCAGTGCATTGCAGTCCACCCCGTGACCACGAAAGCTGTAAAGTAATCGAAACGTCGGGAAGTTAAAAATGTAAAAAATTAAACTAAATTCGCGATAAAATCCGTAAATAATAGTTTTATTTCAATGTGTAACATTCGCGTAAATCTAAGAAACCATTATAGAACCAAGGTTACCGACATAGCCCATAGAATTGGCAAGTTGAAGTGGCAGTGGGCCGGGCACATAGCTCGTAGAACCGATGGCCATTGGGGCCGAAAGGTTCTTGAGTGGAGGCCACGTACAGGCAATCAGACGCCCGCCTACAGGTTGCAGGAAGTCGCTGGATGCAGGCCGCTTCCAACAGGTCATTGTGGAGATCCTTGGGGGAGGCCTATGTTCAGCAGTGGACTTCCTGTGGCTGATATGATGAATAGATATCCCGAACTATGGGAGATCACGCAAATATGTATCGCGGAGCCGGAACTGAACTTTAATGTTTTAAAGCAGGCGTATTATCGACTGAGCCACATGTATTATTTATCTAAATATGGAATATTTACGTACATAAACTCACGCATTGTGTCTAGAAGGGCAGAGATGATACCAGGCCAACCAAATTTCTCCTTGTATTTCGGTCCCACTATGTGACAGAGGGCAATAGCCTATTGCCATATCGGGCGTAAAGTTTTGAATCCGTGTTGATAATTACTAAAAAATCTAATATCACTTTCCCCGACCCAGGATTGATTCCCTAGACATCAGCCTTGTAATCGTACGGCAGTACAACTACTCCACCGCAGCAGTATATATATTTATTATGCAATTAATTGTATTAATATTTATTACTATTGCTTTATAGCGCCACATAACAATACAATTAATGACAAGTAATAAACTTCTAGAATGTAATAATTTATTAAAGATTAAATAGCTTATAAAAGATATTGTTATCGTCAAATGTCGTATCAACTAGTATTATGATCTGAAGGTGATTTGCTTTAGTAGATGATGAAATGTGGATTTAAAAGATTATAATTATTACAGTGAGGTTGGAGTCTCGCCTTTTTTATTGCAACTTATAGCTAGAGTAGAAGAGCGTGCTGTTCGCCTGATGGTAAGCTATACGTCCGGTCATGAACAGAAACAAAACCGAACAGCACCCTTGATTAGAAAGTTTTGCTTGGCATTCCACTGCACTCGCCATCCTGAGACATAAGATGTTAAGTCTCGAAATGTCCAGTGGTTACTCTGACTAAAATGTTTGCAACACAATGGTTACATATGAGAGACCTACTACCAGTAAAAGTCAGAGTCCTAAGGACATTGAACATTGTTGCAAGTAGTTAAACAAAGATAGTCTCGTCCTGTAGATTCACATGTATGTGGCGCGGTGACAGCACATGACTTACTGAGTCACCGGCATCGCTTCGCCGCGCGCCGACTCAACATTTCGAGCGAACTTTTCCGACCTCCGAGCGAAACTTCGCTGAATTTATTAATCCCGTCAAAGGGAAAAGGCGGGATATGTTTATTTTCAATTTGGACCAACTGTGACATTAGGCTAAATGTGAAACCGCCTCCCGCCTCACCCCGCGCCCTTCGGGTTAGACGAAGTAAAAATAAGGTTAGGAATAAAGAAAGCCCTCCCTTTGAGGTGCGAGCGCGGCTCGGGCGGTGGCGGGGCGCGGGTTGTGGCGCGCGGGGGATGTCGGCACCCGAGTGCTTATTGTGAGAACACAATCCCCGATACCATTATCCGCGAATATTAAAAGTCAAAAAGTGTTTTGATATTTATTTGTTGCTCCAACTCCCCGAGACAGTTCGATGATTCCAACAATAGCGTTCCATTTGGAACTTCGGGGGTTACTTTAATCTCTATCGTGATTAATCAGCATGGGCTTGTTAATGTAGGTCAATCTGAGGGCTTTTTTTAAAATACAGCTTAAGTAAACATAGCCCTCGTCACTATATTGGTAATATTGAAACACGATCAAATTTTCACTTCTCTCTCTTTTTCAGCCACACAGGAAAACCACTGAATTTGACTGTCACTGACCGCTTCCAATAAGTCACAACTTATTGGAAGCGGTCAGCATCCATGCTACCTCAACCAGTTCGTCCTTGGAGGTGGGTGTCTGACGTTAGAGACTGCTATTTTATTTGTTAACCTGATTTTTTCGACGCTACGTCCGATTGCAAAGCATTATTTTTGCAATATTTAAAACTCTGATGTAGAATTTTTACAGGCATGCAGTTTCTTGTGTCACTCCAACTTGGCCATTGCTCTGCTTACCAAAAATATTATAGAAAAAAAAAAGAGGAAATCAAACTTCCTAAGGGCTATACGTCACACATCGACGTCAATACTACGAGGTGTCGCCGGCCGGTCGCTGCTCGTAAATAAAGCCCACTTCGACAACTGCTTGGTTATGCCCCATGGCCGCTCCACGACACGCTCCTATACTGTTTATTGTTTCTAGAGACGGACTACAGTTGAGTCTACTTCAGTACTGCAAAGATACAAATTTTATGTCATCATACAAGATTTGCGACCTGTGAGTTTTTAGATTCCATTCCGGGGCAATCCGTTTGGTGTGAATTTTATTTACGAAAAATCTCATATGAATTGCTCAAACCTTAAACTTCGTAACCGAGATGGCGATATGTTCAGTTCTCAATCCTTGAAGTTTGTATCCGAGATGGCTATAATTATGTTTAGTTTTATTACCTCCTGGGAAGCCTATAGTCTACAGCTTAATAATATATGACACGCTTACGTATACTTAAATCAAACAGAGTATCATCAAGCTTTTAGTTAGTTATTGCACTCAATACAATACCGACTAACAAAATTTAAATTTCCATTTCATATATAGTTCGGATTTGAGCTACTACATTGCGTACCGCGGCGCCGGCCACACTGCCCTACATGAATCATGAAAGGCAAATGAGTTAACAGCGCTTAATGCGCTCACTATTGCGCTTTATCACCCGCCGCTCGGTGTGGTCGCGCGGGGGACGCGGAGGGTGCAGGAGTGGGGGGGGGGGGGGGGGAGCTCCTCTCCGCCGCCGGCAATTATATCACAAGGAAACTAGTTTCAGCTTCCGCTTGGACTGATCGTACCGCGGAAGTGGCTCGAGTTGAATGTCGTAATAATTTAATATGAAATGATAATTGTTTCTTTTATAATAGTTTAGATTTTTTTTAGTCATGACGTCACTAGTAATATATTTGCCCGATAGTAAAGGTCACACACACACACATCCCCATAAAAAGTGTTAAATGAACTGCTCTCGTCATCCTGAGACTAGATTAAGATTGTGTTAGATTGTATATACCCCCAATAAAACTTAAGCAATTTTAATTTCATTACCATTACGCGGAAAAACATATATTATCCGAGAGGAGGATTAAAAAAGAATCACCATAAATTACGCGCGTTCTACATTTAAGATAGCGCATTACCAGGCTGACATCCCTGTTCGTATGTATTGTGTTAATACGTGTTTCATTACCGCTTTCAGGAAGAATTGCGGGGAAGACCGCGTGGGACGTACAGCTGTATTGCCGCGACAACTAGCTAACGACCGTACGACTTGGCTGCTGCACTAAAGTGATGCGGGCGATGCTATAATTGATAGCATCCAAAACATTAACTTGGAATAATTTCAGATATGTAGACAATTTCTTCTTGTATTTTGGGGTTGTTCCAAAATTGTGTAAAAAGTTAACGCAGGGTTGTCAGTCGGTATTTCGATGTAACATTAAAGTGTTTCCTAGGTTCTCGTAGCGGAAAACTCAGCAGTCTGGTGGATTCATACTGTTGAAAAAATAAATGGAATGAGAAAATAGTTAATATATCGATAAAATATCGCTTCAGTCGCGTGGAAGCTAGGTAAATTTTGAGGGTAGAGAATAACATAATGATATTAATAAAGAAACAGAGGTACTGTGGCCGCGTCCGAACTACTTGTGCAACTTTAACCCGTGTTTAAGGTAAGCCAACAATAATTAGGCTGGCCAAGTATGAATACTTAATTATTACTGGACAACTTGTACAAGAAAATCCTTCGAATCTGTCTTTTATAATAAATACGATATTTGTATTGACGTGACAACGTCTTAAATTAGGTTGCGGCTGGGAGTCACTTATGAAAAAGTGTAACGCCCGGTAACGTAACGGTGCGCGCGCAGCACTAGAGAATTAGGCGCATTGAATCGGCGCATGCTTGTGTCTCTGTCTTGTCTTTCTCGAACGTTCTTGGCGTTGGAAAAACAAGAAAGCGTCACAATACAAGTTCACACGTGTGGTTAAAGTATCGTCAGCTGTGTCTGTAGTGAAAATATGGAGTGCTTAGATTCGTCATTACATGTACAATGTTTTAGTAAACAAAATATATTTCTATAGTTAAAATTTGTGCAATTCTTATTTTCATTCAATTCCTTGTTCCTATTGTGCAATTTAATTATATTCATATCAATAAATATTCTACCGAGAAAAAGACGTTGTCACGTAAAATCTTCGCCCGTAAAACCGACTTTACAGGCAACCATTTTTAACCAGTGTCTTAAAGATTGTATTAATATCTTTAACAGACCAAAACATCGCGAAAAGCATTCATCCATACCATAATGAAGACATATATTTAATTCTAGTAGCGAGTGAAAGTTTTATTGTAATTATAAATTATTATCACAGCAAAAATATCAAATAGCAAATAAGAAGCACCAGTATTTTGCATATTATTGTTAGTACTTTTATTGTAACTGCAGCAATATCCACTGAATGCGTTACAAATCTCTTGAAGCGTGGAGAGTATTGGCCTTTTTACGTGGGGTACTTTCATTGAAAGTAAAACAAAATCAGCGCTGCAATTCCGTTACAATTGTCTCGTAAATTAACGTTTTAATCAATGCATCGACAAGTCGTGCACGGCAAACAACGCCGTCCTACAATCAATTAAGCGCAGGCCATGGAGTGCTTGGGACGAGGGAAAAACTGGCGGGTGCAGGGGGGATCGAATGCGACGCACCACCATTGTCTCCCAATTATTTTGACATGAACAATAAAAATCGTTTCGGCAATATTGTATCGGAATCGAATAAAAGTGGCATCGTGAATGCGCTGGCTGACGCGTCACGTCGCGCCACACTGCGCGCACTACACTTAATGATACGTGGCGAATGGACTCATTGGACTCACCGTCGCTACCTATAGCATACATAATTTTTAAACTTTACAGTTGTGGTGAATTATGAGCATCTAGTTAAGACTGAGTAAGGTGGTTCTTAAAACCAATGATAACTAAAATATATATAAAGGTAGATTTGGGTATGAACTCCTTATGTTAATACTGAGCCAGATTATATATTTATATTAGCATTTTAAAAATGCGATAAATTAATCAGAATGTGTTTATACTTTTAAGTATGTTTGAACCAATAGTAATTTAATAGAACTGCGTAAAAAGTCAATAGAACTACATCGAATGTCAAAATTGTACGACACTTAAATAAAAGATACTATGAAATACATCTGTATCATCACATAGGGTGTCCCCAGTGTAGCCGCGCTTAATTTCGATTTATATGAAAATGTCCGTGGGGAGCATAATTGGGGCTTTCACCTCGGCATAATAAAAATTACTGTACCATTAAAGATAATTTGGCGTCCACAAAGAAAACCAATTGCGCGACAATTTCTTTTAAAGGGCGAATAATGACGGTAAATATGGTTTGTTGAGTTTTGTAACCAAAAGGAGTTTGTACCCAGTTTTATCTCTGGCTTAACATCGTCAGATGGTAGATCAGGCCTTTGCCCAGCGTTGGGTCATTTATGGACACTAGAGTAATAAAGTACGCATTGAGCTCAAATACTTGAGCCGTTAGTCCATCTTACTTTCAGAGACTTTAAGTAGTATATTTCAAAAAACCATAGATATTAGGCTGTATTTTTCATAGTATATGAAACGTATGACGGACATCACAAAATAATATGTTTGAAACCTCTTAACGCTACTGTAAATCAGCATTAAGTAGTGGTACAAAACCCTCTATACGAATGGCCAAGTAGCACTTTTTACAAACTTGGCCGGATATTTTATTGGATTTGTGGACAAGAGGGCGAAGTGTTTACCGCGCGGACCAGATGTTCCCAAAGCGCTGAGTTTAAGTAGCTCACAACTTTTTTGTCAGTATTATTAGAGCCAAATAAAATATTAAGTACGCTGTTACATTTATGTGAAGAAGAACGTTTTAATTATTATTGTTCTGCAGGCAAATAAATAAATTATTCATTTATGTGGCTTCTAGAAAATATGGGAAAATATTATTAAAAGAAAAGTAAAATACATAAAACCCTAAATGACATTTGTATGAAAGTAGATAAAAACACTGTTTACCAGTCTTCTTTGAAGATTTAGTTATTTAATTAATTGTTTCTAATGATGTCGATCGCTTTTACCAACGATTGATCAATTCAGTCCGTAAGTCCTTATAACTAGACACGCTAAACAGGATAATCTATCCATTGAGACGGTCCCGTCTTAAGACAGTCACGGCAGAACAAGTATAAAGCAAGCATTTGCGCTAATACCCCGTCGCAATAATAATTAGTTGGCGATAGGCGGCGCGCGCCAATATAACTTGCGGCCCTGTAACTACGCTATTTAATTAAACTTGCCTAATCTTGGAGACGGTGCGACGCGACCATGCCGTGGTCGGGTGGTCGGGTAGTGTTGTCGTGTAGTCGGTGCTTACTAGTCGGGTGCACCGGCCGTGCATCGGACACGCCGCATATCTTACTCCTAACATAAATCTTTGGTAAGACTTAGAATCCGTGTAATTAAGACATGGTATGGGCGGAGCGGCGATACTTTTGATTTGTAGTATGAAACGTTGAAAAGTGTTAACTGTGTTCACTGAAACTACATTTTGGGGACTGCTTAAAATTTACGCCCAATTTCACAAAAATAATACATACAAAGAGGCACAGAACCCCAGCACAGAAACCCTATGTAAACTTGGACCTGTTTATACCACGCAAATAAAAAAGCAACCAAAATAAACGAACTCATGACCGATTTAAATTTATAAATACATTCCAGTCACCCTCAATACAAACAGCAGAATAATAGGACTAAGCTGTAATTATTTTTCCAATACAACGGTTGTACGAGCAAGCAGCTTCTATAATTATGGAGAACGTAAGCCAGTCAGCATCACTAAGTAGTGAAACTTTTTGGACGTCGAGTCTGTCGGTGGAGCCACTACGCGCTGCCGAACTAGCCGAGTTTGTAAATAAAGCCAATTTGATATCGCCCCGCCTCGCCGGCTCCCTTCAAAATACACGTCATGAGCAATTCACCGTTTACAAATTGTGCATAACATAGCTTGTTATTGAATTATTGATTAGCGGCATTGACTGTATGGATATACACGAACCTTAATTAGAATATACTATAATAATTCATGGCAAGAGGGAGTCTATGATATATCCTTTAAAGTTACTACCAAATAAAAATCACGGTAATAGTTAAATTGCCACAAATATGTGGTAATAGTTTAAAATTGCTAAACCAGAAAACATTTCATGTTTATAGATCTTTAAGACTTAATATCTGAAACATTTTTTTCCAATAAAATGATAAATAAAAAAATACATCCAACAGTCACATTAAGAGATGTTAAGGTATTAACTAGTCATGCAAAATTAATTTGTGATTAAATTTAAAACATCGCAAATTATAAACAAATAAACTTCGACCATTATAAAACGCAGACCAGCTTAATGATTAAGACAGAATAAAATTTAATTCGATGTAATACTTTCCCTTAACAAGTTTCTTTCGAAATCCCAGCGCTCACCGCGGTATAATCGCTGACAATCTTTTTAAAAAGCGTTTTGTTGTCGCGGTGTTCATTAGCAGCCGCCGGCGACATTACAAATTGCATTTTCATGGCGAAAGTTCAAACTAAAGAACATGAATAACCATTTGCGTTCTGCTGTTACAGATCCTACGGGAAACGAACGTCGATGTAGTTCTGCCTACGCGTAATGAGTTAAGTTGTGCAAGTTCAACTGATGCAGACGCTGCAGAGGATAATAAACCTTATATACAAGATATAGAGGTGATGATTGATGTGCAATTAAAGTTGTAGAATGAAGTTGCAAATGTTCCAGTGACAGTGGAGTCTATGGTTGAAAGAGAATTAAGGTTTGCGGTGCACTGAACTGTTACAAGCGACGCTAGGCCGCCGCATTATTTCTTTAGCGATTCAACTATGGAGATGGCATGTGAAGTTTGTAATAACAGCGAAACTACATGTTATTATACTTAGTTACTTGTTTATTTAATATTATTTTTATTATAGGCATTATTAAATTAATTACGCAATTTGTGTGGACGGTTTGGTGAATTTTGAGAATGTTGGAGAGTCTTAGTATATTTTGTATCAATATATTTTATTATAATGTTAAAAATATTATAATTGTGATAATTTATAAATTCATGTTATAATGAAACAAATAATTTGTATCACATAATAAGAATCAAATCTAAAAGGGGGTTTTCAAAAAGTTGTAGAGTAGGGCCTCCCTATGGTATAGCCGCAACGACACGTGGAGGTTGTAGTGACTGTAGTGACTATTGATACTAGACATCGAGATTAAGGAAATTTCTAGGAAGACTAAAGTTACGCCGTTTACACTCTACTTCTCATCGCCAAGTATTTTGGTGATCAAGCGTCGTCCTACCGTATAATGCATCGGGCGGGCGGGGCTTATAACTAAAAGTAGATTTTTTTCCTATTTTTGTAACATACAATTTTCATGTATTATGTTGTCGCCTACCCCACTATTGTGTTTATATCGTAACTTATCGAGCAATTTTAACTAGACTAGAAAACTAGATTTCAATTTTCATCAAAGCATACATTCACCAACCTGATTGTACATTTATTACATACCGTTAAGCCATACGTAATTTTATCATTAAAATAAAACTGGTTTCGCAAATTTTATTGTGTTTTTGGTTTAATTTTAAATTCTCGACGTTTCAAAGACACCCATTTTACAGTCACGTCTATGCAAACTCGCTTAAATATTTAAAATAAATTTACGTAGAACAAATATCAATGAATCTTCCAGTGGTGTACTGCCCCCAGCGCAGCGGGGCCGCTGCCGTCCCCGCATATCCACTCAATGCGACGCCAAGACAATTGACGCTTGCATCGCTCCATCGACGTAATCTGATTGCGGTAATCGGTTCAACTGTGCCTGGGAAATGTAAGAAGTCGTTCACAAGTTACCATTTCACTATAAGTTACATTATGACAATTGTGGAATGAAAGGGCTATTATAACTAAAATATACAGAACTCGTTATGCTAAGGAATATCCAAATTTAAAGCGATTCCACAATAATTCAGAGGTTATTGTATCAAAGTCTTATAATACACCTCTGTCTAGTCCATAAAGAATGAAGTAGCGCGAAGAAAAGATCCAAAATAAATAAACTTTTTTCAAACCTAACAATTAATGATTTTACGTTACTGGAACTCTTTTTGATTCGTTGAAATAAGGGTTACAGACAGAGTTATTATAATATGACTTTTTATTATTATAATATGACAGAGTTATCACAATAGGGGACGAGCCTATATAACTCATATGACATTTTCCACACTCCATTTTTTTACTTATGCTACTCTCATTTTCAATGCCACAATCATCGCGTAACTTATTACAATCGGCTCTATGTCCATACTAAGTCCATCACACCTTAAGGATTACCTCCAGTACATTAAAAGCAATGCAACAGAATAACTGTTGACTGGTCCCGCATGTCGCGCGGACAGCGACGAGACACCGGCTGTTTGCCGCGCTTGTTTGCCGAGCTACATGCGGGCTCACTCGACACCCGACACTGTTGCCGGATTAACTCGGCCTATCTGTAAATAACGTGAACAGGGTTTTCATTATTTACGAAAGCTTCATTCGGAAAATGTATTAATGAAAACAGGGAATTGTGTTGCCTCTATTCAAGTCGATTCCTATTGGCTTCCCTTTTATAAATTATGTATCTTAAAGCGAATAGATAATTTGATAGGAGAACATCTTATGTTAAAAGGATAATTACCGTCATTTAATAGAGTAGTTTACATGGGGCATCAGTCTCTCTTTTGAAATATTTCACCTTATGCTACTGAAAGCTCTAAATTCGGCGCCTCGCGAGATGGACAAAAGGAGTATGGCATTATTACAGTCCTTCCCACCCAGCACACTTGCGGATATAGCGTCCAGCCTAGGCTTATGATATGATGATTATATAATATTATGATACTTACATATACCTTGGAGCCTTGCTGTTTCCCATCCTGAAGAAAGATCAACCAACGTGATTTCCTCTAGGCACGGCAAATAGAATAGACTACTTCCGATGGTAAGTATGCTTTACATAAAGAGAGAGAGAGAGAGAGAGAGAGAGAGAGAGAGAGAGAGAGAGAGAGAGTATGGGTAGTTAAGAGATTATTATCTTTAGTTATACAGGTCACATCGGGGGACGGAACACACATGCCGAAACGTTGGTGTACGGGTGTAGCTCCTCTGCCTACCCTTTTTTAAGCATAAGGCGTGAGTTTATGTATGTAGTTGTATATATGCAGATTCTGAATGGTGGCACAGTTGCGACGTCTTAATGATTTCGATAGAGTGGTCACACATACACATATTTCCATTAGTAATATGTGTGACTTAATTTCATGTTTCACACATTGATTTACTGAGGATATGCCCTTCAGTGCATTTAGAGTATCACAAAGATGGTCGTGAAGTAAAATTAACTTAATGTAATAGATTGTGTTTTAACGGTAATAACAATTAGTATCTTTTTTGACTAAACTTTCTGTCATAATACAAGTAAGCATTTTGATAATCGTTGTGAGTGCCGAGTAAGTTTAGTAACGCTGCAATGCAATGCAATGGAGCGTCGCACCACTTACTTTGGAACACTTTACGCGTTCTTCGCCCTGTCCATATATTTATGTCAATAACTCCACAAAACATTTTAGTGTGCATGTTTTCTTATTTAAAATAGCAGACGGAATAATTTCAAATATACTCTGCAAAACAATCATACATGCGAATACAGAGATATGGATGACACAGAATGGAACATACTATGTATTACTTTCAACATGCAAATAAAACTTCCTAGATATAAAATGTATTTGTTTCTTGAAAACCATCAATAAGTTTTATCTGGGGCTACATGTTGGCAAGGATACATAAACAATGGAAGAGACAGGATGTTTCGGAGGAGCGGCGAGGGCGTGGTCACGCACGTGATCTATGTGCCGCTTCCATGCTAGATTTGAGAACATAGAGCCAAGGATATAAAGATTTGGGAAGAGCATAGCAGTGTCTTAATTTAGGGTTGTTGGAATAAACATTTGAAATATTGTAATGCTTCATTTTGTTTAGATACAAACGTCCAGCTGCCAACATGTTCACGGTGGCCGCAGGTTCGAATCCCAGGGCACACCTCTGACTTTTCGGAGTCATGTGTGTATTGATAGTCAATCACCACGCACTAAAACGGTGAAGGAATACATCGTGAGGAAACCTGCATACCATAGCGATTTATAAAATTTCTATGGTATGTAAGTCCGCCAACCCGCACTAGGCCAGCGTGGTGGACTATATGGCCTAACCACTCTCAATCGTACTCTCGATTGTAGAGGAGGCCCGTGCCCTGCAGTGGGACATATATGGGCTGATACAGTAAACGTCCAGCAGTCTTGAGTCTTTGTCTTATATAAACGTAGTATGGTCGCTGAGTCTCTTATATCTTTTAGAATCTTGGTCGTCGTAACTGTGCGCGAAGAATATTCGTTAACAATAAAAATTGAGAAGTCAGTAAATTTATATATTTATGAGTTCCGGGGATATGTTTCTTTTTTAAATCAGTCATCAAAATTTTAAAAGGAGTGGTTAAACGCACCTAAATAGTTAAAGGCATAAGTTATTTTTAATATAAAGCTGATTCCCCATAAAGTTTATGATTTCGACGTTGCTCCTTCCAGTGTCAGTGTATCTATATGAAGAGGCGGCCTCGCTGCAACCTGGATTTACGGCGTCCTGACTTATGTGTGTAGGTGTGTGTACCCACGCTGCTACTGCGCTACGTCACTACCTTGCTACGTGACTACGCCGCTACGACGCCACGCCGCTGTTATTATACTAAATACATTGTGGATCGAGTCATACACGGTTAATGAAGCTTTTATTATGAATTGTTCAGCAATATATTATACAAGAAACGCAGGAAAATGACACACTCGCTAAGTTGGATACAAGGGCATAATATTAATATGTCAAGAATTAAATATTTTTGGAAAAGAGATGTATTCGTTTTGGAGTTAGAACTGTTTTAAATGTTAAGTATAGTCACCGTTTTTTCGCATATATCCAGTTGGAATGGGTAAAGAACAAGTTATTTTATTCGAATGTAAGATATATTATTCGTTAAATATTTAAATATTTTGGGCTGCTCCAATAAATAAGTTATGTCAAAACTAACAGAAGGACCCATGGGACTTTTCTGTAAGGGTTGACGTCAAATAGGGGGACCCAAAGCGAAATTATATTTCAAATCATTTCGTAACATGCATAAAAGGGTACTTGATAGCTTAGTTGGTAGTGGGTCGAACTGGCAAAACTGCTTGTGTGGCATGTAATTATCAGCACCGAAGCTGAGACGGGCCGCTATCACATATAAAGTTATGTATATAAACAAATAATACAACTTCAATGAAATTTCCTAAGTAATTCAACCGAAATCTCTGAATGAATTAATACAGCTATCAGTATTTTGTGACGTGGTTTCAACTCACTCAATTGACGCAGATCGGCGGTGAGAGTTCCAAGAACTTGAACCCTTCTCGGTATTAACTGTATTCATTTATGCACGGACTGCGGAGATGGACTATTGGAATTACATAGTAAGTAACTTCACATTTATACGTACATAGCTTGAAGTTCTGAGAAATTGGTTATTTATAGCTTATATCTAATATTACCCTTACATGTCTACTGTTGACCATAGCCTAATGTCTAACATAATGTTCCCTATAATTCTATTTTACGTATTTATAAGTCGATGAACATTACCTTTCGGCAATACATTGGCGTCATTAAGCGCCATGAACCTGATAGTAAGGATCTGCCGAGGATCGCATTACGTCGAGTAATCTCGCTGGCTGGCGCCCAACGCGGATATCTGGATCATGCGCGTAATATCTGCTGCTTTATGATCGAAACTTGCTGGGATCAAGCTTGGTACTAAGCAGCTTGCGGTGTTAATAATGTGCATAACTAAAACTTCATCACCCCTTAAAAACATTTAACGCCAGAGTGATCAAAACAAAACACCCATTGTCTCATAGTATAAAAACTCAATGATGTAAACTGCATCAAATCGATCCTTTTGAAATAAACATACTGGGTATGCAAATAGTCGTAAAATGAACTTGTAATGGAAAACACACATGACACTTACATACAAACAAATAGCAAAATAAAAATAAAACACTACTAAGAAGCGGTTGTCAATAAATCACAGAACTCCCGAGATCAGTTCACAAGTGCGTCAATATTGACCAGCAAATAGCAACAATAAAACGTGTTTGCGTTCAGAACACCCCATAAAAATCGCTCAACGAACGGTGTCCTAGTGTGTGCGCAGGCATGTCGCGCGCCCGACCATGACGACCGCTAATGACGCGCCGCGACACCGCCGACGCCCTAACACTTCTTATCGCATCGATGTATTGCACTCATAGTATGGCAGGGGTATGCTGATGCACCTTATTGGATTTATAATGCCTATCAAAATGCCTACTTATGCCTAGCTATGTCGTAATATTGGCATACCGCATGTCATATTGTGACGTCACGCCAGAACGTATGAATATTACAGGTATACTATTATAAAAGGTTTGTTTAAAAATTACGCTGTAATAGTGTCAAGGAGTGGACGAATACATACAACAATAAATCACAATACACGCAAAAAAAAAGCAGTGAAGAACACACCTAACAGCATGTGTATAAGCAAACGATGTAATAGTATGTCTATTCTAGGTACTTACCAGACCTGCTCACGAAGTTGCACAACCAGCGGACACACGAACGCCGCCCACTGGAACACCACACAACACTTTCACCACACTTCACCAGCACTTCACCACCACGTACCACATGGCATCACACATCACACCACTCGACAACCGATCTCGACACTACTTTACACTATACACTATACTCCACTACCACCACATACTACTAGGACTACACTACATGTACCAGGGTCTTCGGAGACCAGGTAGTCGAAACTCCAGCGCATCAGCGGAGAACCGTATACTAAAGGAAACTCGCGCGATACGAGGCACGTAGGCCAGTCGCGTTGCAACTACCCTCAAATAAAATATATTTTGTGATAAAATAAAACTATGGAAAACACGTACAGCCTTGAATGGTAAATTTTATAAATAAAAGAATAGTTGGTAATTTTAATTGTATAAATATATTTTTTACACTATTGGAATACTTCTTGACGCTATTTTAATTTACAACCATTATTAATTTTATTAAAGTGAAAAGTGCTGTATGAAACGGAACGTTTTTTCTAGTGGTAAATATCTAATGTGTGGGACGCCGCCTTGGTATGTGCCACTGCAATGTCTATTTCTTCCGCCAAACAGCAGTGTAAATGCACTGTTGTGTTCCACTTTGAAGGATTTTGTAGCCAGATTAACTGCTGGGCACATTGAAACTTAGCATCGTATGTCTCAGATTAGCGAGCGCAGTGGAATGCCAAGCACTGCTTTGTAATTAATTATGTTGTTCGGTTTTGCTACCGTCCGTGAGCGGTTATATGGATTACGTGAGTGTTACGTATTGTCCTATGCCCATTAAATAATGCACCAACTAACTGTTAGACAAGGCCCAAGGTTCTATATAGTTTTGTCTGATTTAGTAAAAATAAATACAATACAAACAGCAATACACTGCACGCAAAGAAACTTGCTAACCCACTAATATAATCAACATCGTCAATGATCAACACAAAAAATAATTCCATTAAGATTCCGTGATAGGTGTACCAAGTAGTGTGCCGTCGCTCATCACGCTTTATCAATGTAATTGTGTTACGTGCTGCCCCCGCGCACTGAATGCGAACTAGGACCCCTGCTGAGCCTCTAATTGATCTGGTAATTCTAGACGAGTGACTATAACTTGGGTAATTAGTTTTGGTATATTTTGTTTCGTTTTTGGTTGAATAAACCTTGGGCGTTTTGTGAAGTTTGGGAAGATACGTCTAGGGGTATAATTTCGTAAGTTGTTAATTTGGTTAGGTTAACTGGATGAGATTGCCTCAGGCATTAAGTCATACATTATACTTTGTTTAAAAATAAGCATATACATATGTATATTTATATTGAACCTATCGCCGTCCACTGCTGGAAGCGGGCCTCCCCAAGTAAGCGACGACTATCTCGATCTAGAGCAGTCCTTATACATTCGCCACACGCCACTCTTTTCTTAAATCAAATGAACTTGTGTAATGAGTGTGCGTACGGAGCGTCAGCAAAAGAAACTTTAATTACGGCACACTTATTAACTAATGAACAGTATTTGTATCAGCCCATATACATTCGACTGCGCGGCACGAGTCTCTTCTACAATTGAGAATACGATACGATTGAGAGTGGTTGGGACATAACATAGTCCGCCACGCTGGCCTAGTGTGGGTTGGCGGACTTAACATACCATAGAAATTCTTACAAATCACTACAGTATACAGGTTTTCTCGTTATGTTTTCGTTCATCGTTATAGAACAGTGTATACACAATTAATACCAATAGGGATTAATTTTACAATGCCAATATCAGAGATATGTTTGGTACTGTGGTGGTTGATTGACTGCTGTTGACACGGGCAGCTAGTCTTACGCGCACAGGAGCGAGCAGGGAAAGTAGTTGGTAACAGTGGGAATAGCAAAAAAATACGGTATGCCGTGCTCCGGGGATACGAAGCCATCGTACGGTGCGGGACGCCCCACTGTGGCGCGACGAGGCGCCCCGTGTCAGCCAGATATGGAGATCGCGGAGCGCGTACCAATTCTTGTGCGCTAAATTAATAAATACATCCAATAGTCACATACATAGTCCCGATTCCACATTTAAATCGAGTGTTATGGCCTTTTCGGTCTCACAAACACTCATATTTGAAAAAAATACCTGTGGATCCCACAAATATATGTCTCGGTGCAGAGACCGAACCCATCGCCTCCCGTTTCGAATCGGCGTGTTACCAATTACGCCACGGAGGCAGTCAATAAAAGTTGTTAGTTACAATAAAGAAACACTCAAATCCTAATACCTTGACGTCTGACATACCAGTCATTATCATTCGTGAACACTACAACATCATAATCCTCGACCACAGGATGTCCAATTTTGAAAGCATTCTGGATATGACGATATGACACAACCCTAATGAAATAAACTAGCTCACAAATGATAGCAGAGACAGCTGCACATAATCAGATTAAGAAAATTTAAATCAAACATGTAACATTTAGCTTGGTGCGGGGGTGGAACCTGCGGCCTCTTGTTTCACACCCGGCTCGGCATCTAACCAACCGCGCGACGGAGTTTGTCTGTAATTGTTTTCACAATTAGTTTTTTACTTTGTTTTTAAATCTGTTATTTACAGAGTAACAAACATTTACATTGCAAATAGATGCAGTTACAATTTCATACACAAAATTGCATTTCTCTTTTTTTTATATCTTTAAATTGTGACACGAGCATGCAATTCCCCATATAACCGCTCACGGACGGTAGCAAAACCGAACAACATAATTAATTACAAAGCAGTGCTTGGCATTCCACTGCGCTCGCTAATCTGTGACATACGATGCTAAGTTTCAATGTGCCCAGCAGTTAATCTGGCTACAAAATCCTTCAAAGTGGAACACAACAGTGCATTTACACTGCTGTTTGGCGGAAGAAATAGACATTGCGGTGGCACATACCAAGGTGGCGTCCCACACATCAGATATTTACCACTAGAGAAAACGTTCCGTTTCATACAGCACTTTTCACTTTAATAAAATTAATAATGGTTGTAAATTAAAATAGCGTCTAGAATTATTCCAATAGTGTAAAAAATATATTTATACAATTAAAATTACCAACTATTCTTTTATTTATAAAATTTACCATTCAAGGCTGTACGTGTTTTCCATAGTTTTATTTTATCACAAAATATATTTATTTGAGGGTAGTTGCAACGCGACTGGCCTACGTGACTCGTATCGCGCGAGTTTCCTTTAGTATACGGTTCCGAGCGGTTTGCGCGTGCTCCGCTGATGCGCTGGAGTTTCGACTACCTGGTCTCTGAAGACCCTGGTACATGTAGTGTAGTCCTAGTAGTATGTGGTGGTAGTGGAGTATAGTGTATAGTGTAAAGTAGTGTCGAGATCGGTTGTCGAGTGGTGTGATGAGTGATGCCATGTGCTACGTGGTGGTGAAGTGCTGGTGAAGTGTGGTGAAAGTGTTGTGTGGTGTTCCAGTGGGCGGCGTTCGTGTGTCCGCTGGTTGTGCAACTTCGTGAGCAGGTCTGGTAAGTATTTATTTATTTATTTATTTATTTAAATCTTTATTGTACACATAAAAAACAAATACAATATTCAGAAACTAAAAAAAAAAGAGTACAAATGGCGGTCTTATCGCTTAAAGCAATGTCTTACAGACAACCATGGGATGGATTTAAAGAGAAGGAGAAAGAGAGGGCAGTGTAAAATAAATAATTAAAAGAGAGGACACTAAATAATATACATACTAACTAAAAAAAAAAAAAAACAAATTACATCATCATAACATACATACATAATAAATAGCATAAATACATACATATACAGGGTATATCAAGACTGCTACCGAAAACGAAGCCGGGTAGTAGTTTAAGCGACTTCAGACACAATGCAACAGAAAAAGTTGCAAAAAAAGCGACAATTTTTTTTTGTTATTTTTTTCCTATGGCCATATTTGGGTGGTAAATACATTTTTTTCCTAAAATAATAGTATATACCCTTTTATTTATAAATAATCTAAGGTATAAAAGTGTTTAAATTATTATTTTAGCAAAAACTATGGATTTACCACCCAAAAATGACGATATTTAAAAAATCATAAAAAATCATTGTCACGTTTCTAGGCGAAATTTTTAATTGCATTGTGTTTGTAGCCACTAAAACAACCACCCGGCTTCGTTTTCGGTAGCAGTCTTGAGATACCCGGTATAATAAAATAATATATATATATAAATATAATACACACAAATTGTAAAATAATTTAGGTGTAGGAAATAATGTTAACTACTAAAATCAGTTTAATTAAAGAGAAAGGTAATGTTCTTTAATTTGCCTCTTGAATGAAGACAGCGATTTCGCCTGTCTCACCGCAACAGGGAGCGCGTTCCACAATCGAACTGCTTTGACGGTAAAAGAATTGTCCATAAATGTTGTGGTGTGCACAGGCATTCTCAGCTTAAGATTCTCTGACGACCTCAAGGACCTCGAATGTGAGTCATGAAGAAAAATAAATTTTTCTTTAAGATAAGAAGGGGTCACAGGATTAAATAAAATATTATAAAGAAGAGAAAGAATATGAGCATTCGGACGAAGCCGTATAGATAACCACTTAAGCTTAGCACGAAACTCGGAGACGTGATCATATTTGCGTAGACCAAATATGAATCTTATGCAGAAATTTTGAAGTCGTTCAAGTTTATTAAGTTGGTCTTCGGTGAGATCAAGATAGCTGACATCGGCATAATCAAGAATGGGGAGAAGAAGGGATTGAGCAAGTGAAATCTTCGTGGTAACGGGTAGAAAGTTGCGTAACCTTCGCAGGGACTTAGCTGAAATGAACAGCTAAGTAACCTAAGTAAATAACCTAAGTAAGTAAGTAGCTAAGTAATAAGTACCTAGAATAGACATACTATATTGTTACACCTAACGGTGTGTTCTTCACTGCACATTTGCTTGCGTTTATTGTGTTTTATTGTTGTATGTACGTATGCATCTACTCCTCGTGACAATTACAACGTAATTTTTAAACAAACCTTTTATAATAGTATACTAGTAATATTCATGCATTCAGGTAGTCACAATATGACATGCGGTGGAGTACAAGCTCCTTGAAAACTGTACTTTAATGCTCATGCCAATATTAAGACATAGTTAGGCAAAGGTAAGTATTTTGATAGACTGAATTATAAATCCAATAGGGTGCACCAGCATACCCCTGCCATACTATGAGTGCAGTACATCGATGCGATAAGAAGTGTTAGGGCGTCGGCGGTGTCGCGGCGCGTCATTAGCGGTCGTCACGGTCGTGCGCGACATGCCTCCCCCTCCGTCCCCCAGTTACCCGCGCCTCAGCCCCGCCGCGATCATTGTCTCAGCCGACAGCTGCGCACACACTAGGACACCGTTCGTTGAGCGATTTTTATGGGGTGTTCTGAACGCAAACACGTTTTATTGTTGCTATTTGCTGGTCAATATTGACGCACTTGTGAACTGATCTCGGGAGTTCTCGTGATTTATTGTCAACCGCTCCTTAGTAGTGTTTTATTTTTATTTTGCTATTTGTTTGTATGTAAGTGTCATGTGTGTTTTCCATTACAAGTTCATTTTACGACTATTTGCATACCCAGTATGTTTATTTCAAAAGGATCGATATGATGCAGTTTACATCATTGAGTTTTTATACTATGATACAATGGGTGTTTTGTTTTGATCACTCTGGCGTTAAATGTTTTTTTACCAATCCAAAATCGTGACATATGTACCTATACTTTATCAACAATTTTAGGGCTATTTGGCGAACCAACATTATTAATTTATACCAAACAGCTACTTAAACTTATAAATAAACAAAAGAACGTATGAAATCATTCAAAGCGTAGTATTCCTAGCTACATACTTACCCAAGTTACCTTGCACTACCCGGCAGTATGTATCTCGTTGCACTAACAGCTGACTCATGTGTCATCGAGGACAGCGCGTTGTCGGCGACGCGACTGCGGCTCACGGCTGGCCGACGTTTTTTGTGCGAGTGACGTAATTACGTGCCATGACGCCCTGACGCGCCCATTGTTCGCCGAACGGATACGCACTGAGCACCATTATTTGTCACTTTATTAGTGACGTGGCATTGTCGCGGCCCTCCGGATTACAGGATGTTCTTTGAACGTCTTTCAGTTAATAGCCCTGCGATAATAATCGATGTTGAAGGGTGACGGTTTACTTTCCACGACAGTTCAAGCTCGTTATTTCTGTGAATGGGCAGTTTAGAAGTACAGCGTTGTAATTAGGGTAAAGGCGTAAACAGAGTCCATTAATGGTAAATAAACTTGCGATATTCCATCACTGTCATGGGGTTCCATCTTCTCATTATTGTGGTGTGGAAATCAAATGAGTTGCTTCCAAATAGAATATTTCTTAACTATGCTCCTCGTCTATCCCCCGTATATGCAAGATTAGACTCGGCGAATTATAGGATATAATATAAAATTTTGTTTAAAACCAAGGGGTGATGAAGTTTTAGTTATGCACATTATTAACACCGCAAGCTGCTTAGTACCAAGCTTGATCCCAGCAAGTTTCGATCATAAAGCAGCAGATATTACGCGCATGATCCAGATATTCGCGTTGGGCGCCAGCCAGGGAGATTACTCGACGTAATGCGATCCTCGGCAGATCCTTACTATCAGATTCATGGCGCTTAATGACGCTAATGTATTGCCGAACGGTAATGTTCATCGACTTATAAATACGTAAAATAGAATTATAGGGAACATTATGTTAGACATTAGGCTGGAAAATGAAGCTTATCTTTTATCATTTTTGTTTGTGTTGAAAGCTCACGGGGGATATTTGTATTTGTGTAGTTATACTGGTAGTATATGTAGAATACAATTTCAAGTATATTAATGTTGATTTTTCCTATTAGCTATAACTCTAAAACTATCACTTTCGAATCGCGTATTTCTCGATCTCATGTCATCTAGATAAGAAATACGTAATTTTTAAAACATTATTATTTAATTATCACTGCATAAATTAATAAACTCACACCTTTTTCTCAAAAGGTATAAGCAAAGTTACTACCAGCTATCAGGACACATATTTCGACTTGTATGTTCCGCCACACGCGTTAAGGGGCGAGCCTATCGCCATATCGAGCACAAATTCCTGATGCCAGCTAATAATTAATAGAAAAATCCGATATAACTTTCCTGACCCGGAATTCGAACCCAAGACCCAAGAAAATGCCCATTTATAGCATCGCTAAAAATGTCGTAGATAGCGATATCGATACTGCTCTAAATTTAAAATAGCATCGATATGGTTTTTCCTAAATATTTTCCTGTTTAATCTTGGTCGACAGATTTAAATAAAGTAATAATCATCACATCTAACATTTTGATCACAGAGCGGAAGGCAATTTTTTTATTGGAATTCAAGTTAATTTCTCCATGAAATCCGGGCCTGGGTCACAATTATGTCTATATTTATTGAATATATATATTTCTCTACATAAAAATATAGGTTTCATCGAGGCACAACAATTTTCGTACCGATACTAAATTTCATACTAAAATAGGCGTTCTCCTTTTTTTTAATATACATCCATCTCAACCTCACATAGAACGTAGTAGTGCAGTACAAAGACATTAAAGTTGATTGTTTTGTGGTGGTGCGATGTCCCGGGCGACTCGCTCGCTGTGTTAGACATCGCTCAGCAAACCTACTAATACTTGTTAACTGCGAGGTGGCTTTGTCTACATATCTTACTGTTCATGTTCATATTATTTAGTTTCTCGAATAAGATGGGACTTTGTTACTGGGCAGAAACGATTAGAAGATGAGAAATTATTTATTTATGTAACCCTCTTTCAATTGTATCTTTGATTGTAAATGACGCCCGTGCCCTGCAGTGGGATATATAGGGGTTGATACACTACAGTACAATTTACTCTTATGACAAGTCAATACACATAGAACTTAATCTCTATTTACAATATATTTCCTAAACTTAGTATTACTTATTTTAATTTCTTGCTTTTATCAATTTATTTATTAATTTTATTTATTTATAGGCGATCTTGTGCCTATATCAGAATCGGCCATAGCGTCTCGCGTGGGTATGTGGGCGGTTGAAATAATCTTACAACGAGATTACAAACAAAGTAATTATAATTCGGAAGTATTGATATGTTGCAAGGAACTATAGCGGTTCGTCTGAGACGTGGTGCACAGCTTTTTACAATCCCAATTTTACTCCTCCAGAATCATGACAACGCTTCATGACAACGCTCCATGACAACGCTCCATCGATCAGACGCTCCGCTAGACTGGCAACTGCCAATCTTGTTCCTTCGCAACTCAATAGATGGCGCCAAGGATGCTAGCGCCGTCATATTTTTAAATAAATTAAATTTTTATTTATAATTAGTTTTATTGATTTATTTAGTTTTATTCATATTTTATTTTATAAACACATATGGAAAATTTATAAATAAAGAGTAATTCTCGTAGATAAGTTTTATTGTGTATATAATATGCGAGTCCATCACATTGATTAAATGTATAATAGTATGATGAAGTGCGTGGTGGCCTGTTGGTAAACGGACTAGACGCGACTGCCAACATGTTCACGGTTCATGGTCGCGGGTTCGAATCCCAGGGTACACCTCTGACTTTTCGGAGTCATGTATGTATTAATAGTCAATCACCACGCACTAAATCGGTGAAGGAAAACATCGTGAGGAAACCTGCATACCATAACAATTTATAAAAAAATGTATGGTATGTAAGTCCGCCAACCCGCACTAGGCCAGCGTGGTGGACTATATGACCTAACCACTCTCAATCGTATTGTCGATTGTAGAGTAGGCCCGTGCCCTGCAGTGGGACGTATATGGGCTGATGATGATGATGATGAGTATGAGTCACTTTTTTCTTATGAAAACCCTTGGAGAGGCATAGAGAATCAACAGCAGACTTTTGTAGCTGGAAAAGTATGCAAAGTTAATATATAATAATTTGTCCCGTATCACACACCAGTCGAGTCGTTCTGAGTGTTCTATATAACTGTTTTCTTTTCGTTTCATGGCCTTCGTAGTTCAGTTGGTTAGACGTCGGCTGTGACACGAGGGACGAGTTCGAGCCCCACACCGATACAAATGTTTGCGTGGCTCACAACTATTTGTTCCGGGTCTGAGTGTTTGTGAAACTGAAAAGTGTCTTATTGTTTCTGATATCCACGATACAAGACTCGCGTCTTAATGTGGGGTCACGACTATGTAAACTGTTGGGTTTGTTTACTTATTTCTTGTAAGTAGTAAGCAACATTCTATTGTATTTAACCTTATTATTGTTTCATTTAGCAATAACAGAGTAAACACAAAGCCAGCAAAACAAGTCCTTACCAAGCCTACTCGCAGTGCTGAAAACAAAACTTTGAAAAACATTTAACGCACGAGCACAGCTTGTTTGTACGCGCATAGTTTTTCTTTGTGTCGCCACTATTATGCGAGGGACCTTTTTTCCGCTCCATTCTGTGACACCGTTTGAGTTACTATTTGTTAAAAATGCTCTTAACCTAGTTGTGGCTCGTTTTTAGCCCAGGTTAGTCAGTCGAGAGTCATTTTAAAGTAGCACAACTTTACGTGTTATGCGTAATTACTGGATTTAAAATTTAAGTACTTTCATAAATATTACTTAATTAATATATATTTTTAAATCCGTTTTGTATTCTGAAATTTCTACAATTCGTATTTTTCTTGTATTATGTAACATTTGTAGATATATACATTCATAAACTCACGCCATTTTCCCTAACGGTGTAGGTAGGGGTACAACCAGGATACCCGCGTTTCGCCTTGTATTTTTCCTCCCACGATGTAATAGGGGACAAGCCTATGGACATATCAGGCACAACTTTCTGAATATCATATAATGGATAGAAAAATCCAATACTACTTTGCCCGGCTCGGCATTCGAACCTAAGACGTCAGCTTAGCAATCATACCGTAGCCACCGAGACACTCTCATAGGATTTCATATACAACCATGAAATCATGAACACCATTATACTACAACCCTTGCTATGCATCAATCAATAAAAGTACCTACATATGTATACGTACTCTACTTACAAAATGATTAAATTAAGTATTCAATTTAATTCAATTCAGTTATTAAGTAGTAAAGTAAAAAGAAACTAAGCCGTAAAGTTATCTAACCCATAATCATTTATCTACCAAAAAATATTCAGTGCTTGTTGCACACAATTTATTGACTTTACGTACGAACTCTGGCATGTATGAGCTTCCAATATCTGTTGCCTTTTTTTCACAGAAACATTGTACAATTTAATTTTATGATTTAATTCTTAAGACACAATTTCAGTGAAACATATATCTGAAAAGTATTTTTGTACCTTTCTTTAAATATAAATTTTCACCCATAAATACAAGTTAATACCCTAAGGATGACAGCCGTAGACAGTTATTTGCTTCCAACTTTTTCTCTATATTTTCTTTTTGATTAATTTCATTGCGGGTTAAAGACAGGTTGAATTCCCCGGAGACTCCGAGTTTCGGTAATCGATATTATTTCAGTTTCTCATTGCGATCTTGGCTTCATCTTGGTAACAACAGAGCTAGGTGTGTATTAATTATTATTCATTTTATAAAATAAAATATTGTACACCAAACAGGTCAATAGAAATTGTAACACACAGCGTTTATTTTGATGATGGGCGTTTTGTTACCCATGTCCAATCAAAATGAATTTAGTCTCTTAGTTGGATAGCTTTTTTCAAGAGAAGAAAATAATATTATGGCGACAAACCTGTATGTATTGTCCGTTTTGAAATATTGTCGTCAGAAGATATTGGATATACATATGTAATAACCGACTGATTCCGTAACTGTGTAATCTGCTGAAGAGGGCTATACCGAAGCTGATATCAAGTACACATTTCACCGGAAAACTTACTAAGAATGCGTGCAGATATAGCTGAATTAATTCGAGGAAATGCTACATTATAGGTTAATTGTCAATTAACTTTCCTTTCCTTTTTTGTATGGATGCTTATAAACTCACTCCGTATTCCCAGAAGGGGTAGGCAGATGCTAGTAGCTATGTTATGCTAGGGTGTTACCAGGTCAATCATGTTTTCAGGTTTTGATTCCAGGCTGACCATGAATAAAATACCATAAAATGAAATGAAATGAAAATAATTTATTGAATCCATTTAAGATGATCTACATCATTTAGTCATTTTTTTTATCTATCGCCTGGTTTGGAAAGCAATTTTCACTAGAGAAGAATAGGCAATAAATTCTGCAGTGTTGTTCTTTTAAAAAACAATTTACAATTGGTTTAAATCACAACAGTTCATTAATCATTTGTTATAACATTTTAAATACGAGCATGTTAACGTTATATTTAATATGGCTGAGTGAAGCAAAGTCGAATGAACGAAGAATCAGTCACTATAGGTATGCATTGTTGGTATTTTTGGACTGGACGTACTACAGAACATTTTAATGCAATTTTAGACCAAAAGACTTCGCTACGAAAGGCATGTTCAGATCCCAGACCCACGTTGGGTATTTTTTGACAAGGCTACTTACTGGAGAATGCAATGAAAGACTTGGAGTATTGTTTAATATGTCAGGAAAAAAAAGTCGAACGTCAGTTGGCCCATACACGAGAGTGTCCTAGAACTATATTGTGCTTGACAAGGGTTTCGATCACGTACCTAAAGACAATGTCCTTGATAGAAACCTCAGGATTCCTAAAACACTATTCGGAAATGAGGAAAGACGGATGCATGACAGATGTAAAAGAACCATACGCTGCCACTAAGACTGATGCCTGATTTTATGAACGATGAAAAAAACCCTTTGCACATATTGCTTCATCGTGGGCTAAGAAACATTTTAGGCAATATCAAAGAATATGGATACAAATACCACGTTTCTCCGACAAAAAATCTGGGACCTGCACAACTTTCTTTTCATGAAAATAATTCCCGACTGGTTATAATATGCCGATGGGTAGTGGAAGTGGTTAACGGCCGAATTAAAAGATAATTTAAGCTATTGTGCCTAATATGTTTTAATTATTACAATTCATAATATGTTTGCGGACTTTCCAATTGCAGCAGCAATAATAAATCACTTCCACTGTCCAGTTGGAGATGGCCAATACGCAGAAGCTTTTTTACAAAAAAATAACTGAAAAAATGTAACTCCCAAACTTATTGTACAATTATGTAGAAGAAATGTAATGAAATGTAGTGATATGAAATGTAGAAGAATTATGTGCGTGGTGGCCTATTCGTAAACGAACTAGACGCGACTGCCAACATGTTCACGGTGGTCGCGGGTTCGAATCCCAGGGCACACCTCTGATTTTTCGGAGTCATGTATATAGTCAATCACCACGCACTAAAACGGTAAAATAAATAAATAAATAAATCCGCCACTCGTACTAGGTCAGCGTGATGGACTATTTGGCCTAACCACTCTCAATCGTACTATCGATTGTAGAGGAGGCCCGTGCCCTGCAGTGGGACGTATATAGACTGATACAGATGAAGAAGAAAAAAGATCAAATGACAGAAGAGCTTTTCAGAGATTGGAAGCCAATGATATGGCCGAATTCCACGATTAAGTGTACCAAGACGTGATATTGCTATAATTGGGGACATACCAGTTAAAACTAGCACCTAAATAGCAGATTATATCTCATCAAAACTTATAGAGAAGCTGCTATAGATAATGGAGGACATAACTGACTACGGAATTAAAGATGTGTGACTTTTGCGTGCACGTATACAGTACCGACATGTGAGAGTAATATTATACTTTAACAATACCAGCCCATAAACGTCCCACTGCAAGGCACGCCTCAGCAAACGAAATATCGATCAAGACGTAATAGGCCATAGTCCACGCTGGCCAAGTGCGGGTTGGCGAACTTTACCTAGACAGAAATTCTGGAATATCTCTATGATATTCAGGTTTCCTTCATGATGTTTCCATCACCGTTAAAGTGCAAAGTAATTGATTATCACTCTACACATGGCTTCGAAAAAACAGGAGTGTGCCCTGGAATTATAATAATACCATGCCAAATTGAAAAAAAAAACATCAATAAAAGTATGTGTACTAAAAATGATGTAACAAAAAAAATTTACTATAAAGTACGATTTCTTCGATTGGACAGCGAATCAGGTCTAGCGCCCTTGATATTATTAATCTACACTAAAATACCTTTCCAACGGTGTATCACTCATTTCGATTGGAGCTGGTACCAGGTTCCATACATTTGTGCCCATTGTCCTTTGTGCGTGTAACAAACGGCGGTCTTATCGTTTTCGACGTTTCTTCCAGACCACCTTTAGGTGGACTAAAATGAACAGAAGGACGGTAAAAATGGGTCACAATATAAGTTATTAACGTTAATATGAATTTTGAAATTAATTAAAAAAAGAAAATTTCCGAAAAAAACTTAATTAAGTATAAACTATCAATCTGCCGACCGCTAAATTAATGCTTAGTAGGTGAAGACGTACGCTGACAATCCAGAGGTTATCAGCTCGTTTCCTGTAGAAGTTATTTTTGGTGGAATCTTTAAATGGTAATAGAGAAATATATTGGAGGAATTCGGTGTAATGTGACTCTTAAGTGTTTTAAAGTTTTTGATCCCTATATCACGGTTACATGTATTTACTTATTTACTAAATTTAATGCTTGAAATAATTAATATATTTTTAGACCTGACCATATTGTCAAAGTAGGTCAACTTAGGTCGAAGTAAGGTTATGTTAAGCCATTACTTTAATGACTTACGAGCCAAACCGATCAGCTTTCTCCAATAATGACGTTTCATCCATCTCACCCATAAAAGGAAGTAGAAGACCAAACACATGTTGGATGCATGTAAATTGAAACAATATGTTTGTAATCTGTTAGACTGGTATCATGGCAGTATATGTTCATGAGCGGTTATGATAGATGCGTCGAGCCGGCCTGCACCAGAACAAACGACCGTTTGATAGGCCTGCCCTGACCCCTCACTTAATTACACACCAGGGCTGACATGCTACCAGTTGGATTACATTTACTATTTTCCATGGGACTGTTAGGGGATATGAAATTGTGTTTTAGAGGAAATGTTTAACAGACGATAAATTAATTGTGTTTGTACATATTATGTTGCGAAAATATGTTAGGTAAAATATATATTTTATTAAGGTCCTATAAAGGTTAAAAACTAAGACAAATTTGATTATATAAGAAGGTTCGTATCCAACCAACTAGCGACCGCCGCGCCGTACTCAGTACAGTGGCGGAAAACCCTTCACAATGACACTCGCATGAGTGTCTTGTTTAAGCTTTAGCCTACGTATATTATGTTTCGAAAAGATTAGTTTTTTGAGAAATAGTATAATCTTAGATACTATATATAGGTTTTTTTTTAATTCAGTGAGTGGCGAGACGAGCATGCCGTTCGCCTGATGGTAAGCGATGCGACCGCTCATGAACAGTAGCAATATTCCACTGCGCTCGCCATCCTGAGACATAAGATGCTAAGTCTCAATATGTCCAGTAATTACTCTGGCTACAGTGGCCTTCAATCCGAAACACAACAGTGCATTTAAACTGCTATTTGACGGGAGAAATAGACATTGCGGTGGTACCCACCCAGGCAGCCTCTCACATATGAGAGACCTACCACCAGTACCGTACTTACCCTAAGGTGTCAAATTCCAATATTAAATTGAAAATAGAGTTAAAACTATATACCTCGCAATATAATCTTACGCATCAATTTCAATTACAGCCGCGGTGGTTCTTGAAAATTGTAATCTAATTTATTCTTGGAGATGGAAAAGGAACAATAAATATGTAGAGCGCCCTACTTCCGCGTAGTTTCGTGTTACACTGATTGTTATTATTTCCTACCAGAATACGAGATATTGCGGGAAATGATATATTAATTACAGGTTTGTCAGAAAAAAATATGGCGAGGTTTTTCGGTCTATAAGTAACATGTTGGTCGGGGAGATAAATTATTTTTGGTCGTGAATTATTTTTGGAGTCAGCTTATCGGTTACTGGTTTTCATGTTCTATAATATTTTACTCGATCAGAGTTGTAGTTAAGATAATTGTATTTTTATAAATATGAATTATAGTTTCATTTTACTTTGTCGTTGATGTATTATTGAAACTTACATTACAACAATGAACGTAGACCATTTAGTTTGGATTTGCGTATACATATTATAAATATCAAAGAAGGGTATGAAAGCTACTCGTAAAACTTTTAGGACGAACATATAATAATTCCCCAGACCCTTTATTGCATATATACACAGACCCAACTGATTTTCAAATTAAAGTTGGTCAACGTCCTAACAGTTCAGCGTGCTTATATTCCGCAGAACAACAATAAAAATATTTCCGTCTCCTTATACAACGGGAATTAAATTTACAAAGTATGCAAAACTGAGTCCTTTGTTCCCGTCGAGGGGTGAAATAAAAGGATGTTTGCGCGATATTTAGTGTCAAAATGTTTTAAAGTAGTGGCGTCGAGCCGGTGCCGCTGGAACTGTGTCAGGAGTAAGGCTGCATAACAAAACACTGAATATTTTAAAATAAAGAGTAGTAAATGACAATAGAATCAAGATAAAATATATTTTATTTAGGAACAATAAATGTTTAAGAGTCATTAAATTAAGAAATTAATCACACCTTTAGGCATGTTTTTTTTTTGCATTCGATGCAAATCGATGCTGAGACATCTCTCACCGTCGATTTTAGTTTCGAGTCGATAGTTTCGGGTTTAGTTGTGATAAGCGATGGTTTTTTTCCTTTACAGCTATGACATGTTTACAGCTGGACTAAGAATGGACGTATGCCTTCCTCAATGATTTTCATTTTGTCAATTGAAAGTGGTCTACATTTCCCGAGTTCTTTGAACTTACTGTATAAAAATAATAAATCATTTATTTCACTTGTGGTACATAGGCTCTACGATCTGCCTACATTATTGTGATATTGGATGATGGAATTACATTATAAGCGAAATTTTTGTAATAGTATAAAGCCAGTATGTATGTGTAACTTTAGTTCTTTGTAAGCTCTATGGGACTACATAATTCGTAAATTTGATTTTTGAATAAAATACTTAATTATTATAACACGAAATTTCTAAATCACACTTAAGGCGCACAATCCTTCTAAAGGAAAAAATCACTTAACCCCTTCCCTATTGACGGTAAAAAGCGGCGATTAACCGCGACATATTTAACAGCGCCGCAATCCCGGGAAGTAGTTAATCCCGGGGTCCTGGCGGAGTCCCGGCTCCATTACATTAGCGGTGCATTGAGAGCGGCACAATGGCACCGAGACAATGCCGGCAGGAGTAATGCCGCGGTAATATTCAACAACGCGTCGCCGCTCGCGACGATTTTGAAAAATTGTTACCGTAACTGCGTTGAGTAATTGAGCTTTCGCATCAGCGCGCTGTTGCGACGTTGTTAATAAATAGAACAGCCTTCTATACCGCTTGGTAGAAGTTAAAAAAATCTTTAAAACTGCTTTAATACATGAATTGTAGAGTACTTTCACGAAATTGGACACTCTCACGAAAATGATAATTTTTTTTTTGCTATCAATAGTCACTTACTGTTTATAGTTGTGTGTTGCCAGTGATGACTTACGGCACCGAGACGTGGCCTCTCACTATGGGCCTTATTAGGAAGCTCAAAGTCACTCAAAGAGCTATGGAGAGGGCTATGCTCGGGGTTTCCCTACGAGATCGAATCAGAAATGAGGAGATCCGTAGGAGAACTAAAATAACCGACATAGCCCACCGGATTAGCAAGTTGAAGTGGCAATGGGCCGGGCACATAGCGCGGAGATCTGATGGACCGATGGGATCGGAAAGTACTCGAATGGAGGCCGCGTAGCGGAAAGCTGCAGCGTAGGACGTCCACCAACAAGATGGTCCGACGACCTGGTTAAAGGTCGCGGGACGTCGCTGGACACAGGCTGCCTCCAACAGGTCTCTGTGGAAATCATTGGGGGAGGCCTATGTTCAGCAGTGGACTTCCTTTGGCTGATGGATGGATGGATGATGAGTCACTTACTGATGTGTGCTAATTTGGTTCAAATATTTTGACGCCATTTTTTCATTAAATCATGTTGATGAATCTAATTCTATTTTAAAATGTGGCATTCTAAATAATATAAAATATTTTAAATTTTCCGGAACTAGACATCTTCACTTGACTTTTCACTTGTCGTTTTTCTTAATAGTTAAAGAACTTAAAATTATCAGCCATTTAAAATCTAAAAGCAAAACATTCTGCTATACATATTTTGTATCCTTCAAGCATTATTATACTCTAGATATAGCACTAATCCGCTAAACTCATGTCAGTCTTAATCGTATAACTATAGTGATCACGTGACAAAGGTGAGACGTCATTCGTTTAAAACGTCATGTCGCATCGCGCCGAGCGTCTTCATACGCCACTGCGAAAGTGCAGCTGGTACTGGCGACAGGACTTCTAGGGATGTCACTATGACGTTTGTGTGAACGGTATGGGGATGAGAAAGTGGGTCAGGTTAGAAGGAAAAATGCGTTCATTGTAATTGTTGATTGTGTTTCTTTGATTTACCTTTTAGTTAATTAGTATAGAAGGGTGTTTGTGAAAATACGATTGATGTATAGGTTATGTTTGAAGGCTAGTAGTTTTTTATTTACTGTGTTACTAACGACAATCGGTAAAAATAAGCAACAGAAAAAAAAATATGTTTAAATGTAGTTAAAAAATTTATAGATCTATTTATTAATCCTTCAATTGAAATTCTATGCACTATAAATGATTTGGTAATATTTCAGTGGGATATATTTACCTACCATTATGTTACTATGACGACTAGGACATACCATACGATGCAGTGTAGTACTCAAAACATCACGAGGAAATCTGCATACCCTAGCAATTTGGAAGAATTTCTATGGTATATAAAGAAGGCCAACCTGCACTAGGTCAGCGTGGTGTACTAAACGGCCTGAACCCTCTTAATCGTAATTCCGATTATAGAGGAGACTCGTGCCCTTAAGTGGGACTTATATGGGCTGATACAGAACCAGACAGTATCACAATAACCTCAGAATGCCACCAAACATACCAGTACAGTCCTGTCTTCATTACACCTCATGTACAATACTAGAGCGTGTCAACCCTACTGACGAGTAGAACACAGCGTCGCCACAGTAGCGGCAACAACTGCCGCATTTCATTTAATAGTTTCACTCGGCTTTTATGACTTAACTGAAAAATTTTTCAACCACGGAGGCGAGAATAAAACACCCGAGCACTCAGGACGACGGACCGCGGTACGATTCATTTACAATTACTACGAATAAATATGCATATTGCATATACATTTGTTTGAGGGTATTTATATCCTGACTGCCGCGGTGGTGTAGTTGTACTACGGAAAGATAAACATACTGTGGTCTCGGGTTGGGCAAGCTGAATACTAATTTTTTTATGCATTAGCAGCCAGGAGTATAGAATTGGTGCCCAATATGGTGATAGACTAGCCCCATTATTATATCGCAGGACAGAACACACGGAGAAAAGTAAGTATTCGAGTAGCACTTCTGCTTACCCCTTTGGGGAAAACGGCATGATATTTATGTATGTATATATTCTTTATTCTTGTAATAAAAATAGATTCGCTTAAAAATTTAAAATAAATAATAAAATGTCTGTCTGACAGCGTAATTCACCGCCGAAAGATTGTTTTCCAAATTCAATTATGCCGGGGGGTTTAAATCCAAATATACATACGTGGGACATTATGAAGGGGCATTAAACCCTTTGTACGATAGACGCTAATTTCTCTTAATATCGCTCTTATGAATATTCGCAAACTAATACTAGAGCCCAATGTAATTGCATGGTCTAGTATGACCGGTTTATAGTATTGTTATTCTGGCCTTTGGAAGGTCTGTCCGGCAATTTCCGCCCTCCACACCATCGCTCACTTTCAAAATCAATTTGTTGACCAAAAACGCCCTCAACGTTGGACGTGTATTGCCTTTTAAGCGTTAGCCACGTCTGCATCGGGTATCAATTCATAAAATACTGGACAAAGCACCCTCCTTTTCGCATAAAGCGCCGTGTGTCCTGTATCCAGGTGTACAAAGGCATATTAACTTTCTAGCGGCGATTGCACCGAGGGCAGTGGAGGGGAGGGAGAAGTAAGGAGGGTATAGGGAGAAGGGGCTACCTGTGACAAGCCCCGGCGCCGCGGCTTTGACGGGCCGGGCCGCTGCGCCGCCTGCCGTGAACATCGGCCCAAAAGCGTTCACAAGAATTCTGGTGCCTAGTAAAGTGCGAATGCAGTAGGTGTAGTAGTACATATTATTCTACAGAAATCTATTTGTACCCGGGCGAAGCTGGCCCGGGCCGCTAGTAAAATATAAAATATTTCAACTTCAATTATAATTCAGCCATTTTGTAATCAAAACTTCAGGATAAATGTACAAAGGTATTTAAAATTTTGTGCACTAGACTCACAAGTACCGGTATCAACTCCAATGATTAACCTTTGTTTTGAAAGACTAAATATACGTTGACGGGCAGAAAAGAAACTTACTATATTAGACGACATACTTGGTACAGATAAACTGACGATTAATAAACGTTTAGACACTGTTAGTATCACTACTAACAGGGGCGATATCCCGTCGGTAGAACAAAGGCGAGTGGTGTTCCGCCGCGGCCGGAGATTGCACTCAGATACATTTTTCCGCACGTCTGACCGCCGAGGCCGCTAACGAGCCCATTGTTACAATACCGCACACATCGACCCTCACCAAGAACCCTTTGAATATCGCACGAGAACGGAAAATATCACGCGGCTTGAACTACCGATCAACAGATTGGAACGAATGATGCATCCGCACACAGCGGTGAGAATAGCGCACAGTTTCAAAGGGGCAACCGATCATCTGATTGGAAAGAACCATTTGAGTCTCACACTTTGTGATAAGCATGTACCCTTGTATTGAAAGGGCGTATGTTATGATGCGTGAAATTGTAGATAGGCTCTTTTAGCTATTGATGCGAATGACGTATAGACTAGTCGGCAAAGATCAACAGATTGGAAATAACCATTTGAGTATCACATTTGTAAATGATAAGAGTGGCTTGATGTTAGAATTTAAAAAGGGCGTACTTGAAGCGTATAATTGTAGATGGGCTCTTCTAGGTATTCAGTAGAGACTAGAGAGCCAACGATTGGAAAGGAGCGATGCGTGGGTAAATGAGTGGCAAATGTTCCGGAGAGTATTGTTTGAACGCAGAGTGTCGGGCGATCAACTCTGTACAAAGAGTGGCGCATTAAACGCTGTTTAACTGCGAGAGATGTGTGCAGTTGTTGCGTCTATTGTTGAGTGATCATTGATAGTTAGAAGATGTATTTGAGAGACAATTTGTCTTCGTTGCGACCCTAAAGTTAATAAGATACGAATTTATACAATAAGTAATGACTAGTTTAAATATAAATACAAAATCTAGAGCATCAGATTACTTGATTTCACTCTGAATTATCTACATTCAAATAATATCATTAATTTTAGCTGAAAAATGGGAATTTAGGTCAATTAGTTATTAAAATAAGATTATTTATGCCAGAGCTACGGCGGGGTTTATTGAAACTTTAACTCACTATATACTTTTATTTCTTACTATCGTATATATCCTTATATTACACATTTATTCTTATACAATGAATAAAATTGCTAGCCCTATGTTTTTCTTGTTCATGGTTAAAACTTTGACTGAAATAAAACACAGGAATGCGTATTAAGCGTACAACAGTACATGCGTGCTTAATAACCGGCGACTAATTTAGATGGTTATTTGGAAATTGCATTATCACACGAAATAATGAGACGAGACCGTCGACACGGGAATTCCTCTTTGTTTGTCTAATTAAATTTCATCCCCTGCCCCGCGCGCCTCTCTTCAACCCCGTCGCTCTCACGTGGCCTTTGAGTGTGGGCTCAAATTAGACGTTTTTATTACCCTGTTTAATTGCATACGTGCTTTGTACCGAGGCTTCAATTGGCGGGGACAATGCGAAAAAAGCATCACGGATCTCTATGCTACCTAGGGTGATGGTAATTAAAGTTCGCTGCGTTGAAAATTTAAGTGGATTTTTTAATTACTTACGGTTCAAGTTATATTGGTACTACAAGCTTCACGCTTGAATTGATGAAATCGCGAGTATCCACAAAAGTTTAAATAATAATCACGCAGCTCAGGTTCGCCATATTTGCTGCAAACATTTGACCCAATTTATCCCAATTGAAACCTTTTCGCTCACACATCAAACATGGAACAGAGGGATTTATTACAAACATACTCGTATTTGATTTGGAGGTATCGTAGAGCGTGGAGTGAAGATTAAAACAAACGCAGTAAAAAGACAAAACGATGAAAGGGAAGACAAAGCGGCGCTCACACAAAGCTTTGAGGGCGCCGCTCCGCCTACACGCGTGGGGAGAGAGCGTGTGCATAAGCGGAGCGATTAGCGAGCTAGGGGATTTTTGTAATAAAAAATGTTCTTTAAGTCAAGTATTTAACCCGATCTTTTTAGTCGTTGATTAATAATTCCACCGCTTGTAACATTTTGTTGCTGGGAAGAATCAGTTACGCAATAATTCTCGTAGCAATAGGATCTTTTTTCTATTCTTCATTTGCCGAAATATAGAGACGCATATTCACATAGTTCAACACATTTCATAGTCTCTGTTGCAATTTCGCAGTTGAATATATTATGTAGAGCAGATTTAGCTTTTGGTTAATGCCAATAAATTTAGCTAAAGCTGTTTCAGTTACGATATTGGACGCCATAGGGGTTGCGGCTTGTTGCATTATGGATTGAAATAATTTTGTAGATTCGATAACACTGACTAGCACGATTGTACCAACCGCTACTCTCCGGCTGCACTAAAAACATCAGCTATAGTGTACACTTAAGTGTTGGAGATATAGGTAGATATACTCGTAGGTATAAAATTCTCTCAAGTCATGCAAAAAAATCTGGCGCTACTTTTCTACAATTCCAGAGAAGTGATAGGAAATTTAAAAAAATGTCGCTAATTATCTATTATATTATTGTTGGATTGATACATGACTATAAAGCTTCGCAACTCTAGGGCGATATCACAACTCTGTCCTACTAACTGAACAAAGATCTTTTTAAACAAAAAACACGTACCATAAGAACGACATATATAAACCCAAAGCGAAAGTTTCTCCCACCAAGTCAGGAAAACCACCATTAAAATATTTACAAGCTGGTCTCATGTGAAAGTTGGAGCGCGGCGACGCAACATGGTGCTCGGCCGCGTCGAGTGGCCGACGTCACACGACACGGACATTAGAGTGTCATCGCTCGGTTTATGTTGCTCACTTTCTCAAAGTATATTTTTGTGGAGGAAATCTTACAAAGATTTCTCTATGTATTTTATTTTCTTCCTAATTTGTTGAGTAACACCATACCAGTCTTTCAGAGATGAACGAGTGGTTATGAATCCGCTGAAGAGAGGGCTGGTGTTTTTCAATGTTGGGAATAGCACGGGACAAGGCTCCTCTCTCTCCTAATCGTTCCCTCAATGCCAAGGATCGTGACCCTGCACTTGGTCGAGTCCTGGACAGCTGGTTTGGCCTGTGGTAAACGGACTAGACGCGACTGCCAACATGTTCACGGTGGTCGCGGGTTCGAATCCCAGGGCACACCTCTGGACTTTCGGAGTATGTGTGTATGATAGTCAATCACCACGCACTAAAACGGTGAAAGGAAAACATCGTGAGGAAACAGCATACATAGCCGATTTATAAAAATTTCTATGGTATGTAAGTCCGCCAACCCGCACTCGGCCAGCGTGGTGGACTATATGGCCTAACCACTCTCAATCGTACTCTCGATTGTAGAGGAGGCCCGTGCCCTGCAGTGGGACGTATATGGGTTGATACAGATACAGATTTTAGAGAGTGTATTATCGTGTTTTAGAATTCGGTTTCAGCCTCATGTATTTATGAAAATTATACAAGTAAAATACATCAGGAATAAATTTGTTAAAAAAGATTACAAAACTTAATTTAATTTGAATATGAAGCGAAAAGTTTATGCGGGTAATTCTATCATTTAACACACATAAGTGAAGACAGAAAACATACAAAAAAAAACAAATAAGGCACGCTAGTATATACATATAACCTTATATTTACCAGAATCCTCGTACACAAATGATATTTGGAAACTCTCAAGACGTAGAATCCCTCCTAAATCCGTAGCCGGACGCGCGTCAAATAGTCTCAAATTGGAGCCACAGCCCAACTTCTAATACCCCATTGAGATAAATCAATTCAATATATCTTGTTTTGACAAATGTGAAATCTATTACCGAGCGCCGGCGGCTTAAACAAATCCATTTAGGGCAGACTGTTAACGACGCGACGAATTGACAACTACGAGTATATGCTGGCATATTTTGATACTTGGTTTAGTATGTCAAGAAGGAAGATATATCCCAGTAATAATTAAAGTCTCTTAAAAATATTCGTTCTGTGGACAGTGATACAGTCCAAATATTTTCTTTTTTGTATGTTTTTTAAATCAAGAATGACAAACTTACAATATTTCTCATATAGTGCCGTCCGTATCTAAGTATCAATCGAACAGACATGACTATCCGTAGCATTTGAAATAATTTTGCCATACTTATAGATTTCTTTTAAATGTAAAACCTAGTATTATAAATCACACTTATATCAAGAACCTAGACTGACTGGATGAATTTTTATTTGCGAATTTGTTAATAGAATTCAGAAGATTTTATAATTTTTTTCTCTTTACTATGTTATATTTAAATGGTGAATGATTTGAAGTATGGTAAGGGTAAAAACCCGCATCGTGAAGCGGAAGCCTTACGCCCAGTACAGCACGCGGCTCCAGTGGCCCGCGCCGTCCATTTGGCTGGCAAAGCGCGTCACTTCAAAGCCGGCCGGTGAACAGCTGGACCCTAAGCCGATTTGCGGCAATTGTTTCCTATGGAGCGATGGAAATTCAATCTTAAATACTGCAGTTGTCTACTTCGAGCTGTTATTGGATTACAATGAGTCGTTTTGCACACAACTGTTCTTATTTTGAGGTCTTTATTCTAAATAACCAAACATGTCAAGCTTTTTTGGTGAATATATGTATGGAGTTATGACGGGCATAAACTCTCGAAACTGAATTGTTTCTCCATAATAATAGTAATTTTTTGCTCATCAATTGTGTCAACATATTCAAGATATCGTGTGTACATGTTTTATTTATCGTAAGGCTGTTTTTGATTGGCCTGTAAGATAATACAAAAATTAGTATGGTATTATGAGCGGGCCGTCTGGGTATGGTACCACCGCAATTTATATTTTCTTATGTTACTACTTGTTTTTGGGGTTTGAGGACATTGTGGCCAGAGTAACTACTGAACACATTGAGTCTTAACATCCTATTGTCTCAGGATTGCGAGCGCAGTGGAATGCCAAAGTATTTTTGAAATAATAAATAACACCCAACAGTCACATACATAGTCCTGACCCCATACTAAGACCGATTCTTGTGTCATGGGTATCAGGAACTACGAGAGACTTTGCATGCTCTGTATTTATGTAATTCATGGTGTTGTTTAGTTTTGCTAACCTCCATGAGCGGTTGTATCGCTTACCATCAGTCAAATGGCATGCCTGTTTCGTCATTGCAACGAAAAAACACTGGCTACTTACTAGTAATGGCACCCGGTTACTTATTGTGTCTACGCTGCGCCGCGTCGCATCCGCTTAAAAGAATTGTCGTTACACACTTATATAAGTAAATTTTATATATAATTTGGCACTGTATCACGTTTTTATACAACATAATATTAAGATAAACAGTGACGTTCCATTAACAAATATGGATACTTTCATATCTTGGTATATGAGCTCGCGAGGATTTTATTAGTCTGTCGACGCTGGGAGAGGAGGCAGACTTGGGGGGAGAGGTACAGGTCCCGGGGGCGACCACGGCCGATTGGTTTTTATTGAACCCTTCACGGACCTTAAAGCCGCAGAATTAAATTAATTTGTCGAAACAAGTTCCACCAGAAAAAACTCAGACAAACGCCCCGGGGACGTGAAATAAAAATTACAAGCGTGATGTTTTGTTTCCCGTGGACCTGCGTTCCCGGAACATTGAAAACACCCGGCCTAGTATATGCTATCATGGTAACAAAACATTTCATCACCGATTTTTTTTTTATGCTTGAACAACACCTATATATTTCACGTATGTGTCTGGCCTTTTAGGAATATTTTATTATATTGCTCTGTACCGTAACGCAGTTTGCCAGAAAAAATATATTGGGCGGTGCATCATAATATCACGGGAAATAATTCAATCACAGCCAATAAAAAATTCTATCTATAAATTTCAAAGTAGAGATTACATCTACTTTTGTAATAAATGGACGCTATCAAGCCATTAAATTGCTATCCTGTATCGTTTAAATTAAGCGTTTTCCTTGTGCGTAATGAGGCTTGTTCTCGTTTCTAATATATCGTTCCCGCGGGAGCAACCTTTTGCCCTTTCAGAAACACTCATTACCTTTTCAAACAACACAACGTTTTGTTAGATTTTATCGGTCCAATTACAATTGCGGCATCTTTACTGTTTTGACGGTTCTTTATTACCCGCATCTAGTAAAAGGCAATCTAAGCAATATATTTGATTTTATATAATGTATTATTATACCAGACATATTCGCTTAAGGGACTCTCTTTAAATTGCGGGTTCTATTGACATCTTCTACATTATATTCCACCACAGTGGATTATTACAGATGAAGAACTGCCTATATATTTATTAATCTCTATTGTATGCAGTATTCCGCATATTTTATATCATTAACCGATTATTCTAATATTAATTGTATTGTGTTGTATCTTCCCCGAGTTCATCCCAATGTATGGCGCGGGCCTACTCTATAATTGAGAATACGAGTGAGAGTGGTTACGTCTCATAGTACACACCACACTGGCCTAGGCGCGTGACGGGCTTCACGTACCATAGAAATTCTCACGATGTTTTCCTTCACCGTTTTAGTACGCAGTCTGATTGACTATCAACTAACATAGACTTTGAAAGTCAGACTTGTGCTATGGGTATCGACCCGCGACCACCATAAAACATGTCGGCAGTCGCATTTTGTCCGCTACCCGACAGGCCACAACGCACTTATTATAGTCTATTTCGATATATGAAGCCCACTGCCGAACACAGGCCATCCCAATATTTCTATTTCGTTCAGTTATAAGAGCCTTGCAACCAGCATTAATACAGCCACAAATATTTGCAAATAGTTGCACACCATTAAACATCTTCAACAAAATACAGAGTAAATTAAACGAGGCATGTTTTCCTCACATAAACGGCACGGTGAGATTGAGCGGAACGGTGGTCAAAGCGTGCGCCGTGAAAGGGGCAGGCTCGGCGGCTCGCAGGACGGAGGCACTGATTCATACGCTTCACTGCATGCACTGTATGAAAATGCTTTTAAAACATCGTATTTATATGATAACTGGTGGGAATTTTATATTTTTAGTTTTATGGTAGTCTGCACCGTAGTTAGTAAGCGATGTTTCAACCATCACCCTGTAAAAAATAAATGAAAAGCGAAAGACAGACAATAACAGTGTATATGGGACCGCTCTCGATCGAAATCTCAGTTTACAGATATCCCGTGAAAAGTTCCTGCTGTCCTAAATAAACAATATGATATTTGATCAATTTTTGTACTATTTTGCTGACAAGCACAAATACCATTAAACTAAAACATTTCTGTCAAACCAGTATTAAAGTAGCTTATACATGAGGTAAATATAAATATTGGATTAAAGTGTACCTGTTCAGGAGGAAAATTTTACCTTCTCCTTCAAAGCCTACTGTAATGCATCTAAGTAAATGTTTAGTCTGTGACGTCACTATTTTTGTTTTTTCATCCCTTTTCTTTTACTCCCGCTAAAGATTTAAACGTTTCTAACTTGTTAATTCTGAATGGATTTTAAGAATTCGTTGTTCCTTTGGTTTTTGAATATGTACAATGAAATGTACACAATTGATTGATACCATTTAAATGTTTAAAATCATTTAGATTCAGTCATTTTTTTGATCTACCCACGGCGGTTCGGGAAAGTGGGATACGATTGATAAATACAAATACTCTATTATCATCGGAAAATATAATTATGGTTACCTGTTCGAAACTATATGTCCACTGGTGCATTCCAAAACGCGATAAAATATGGTTTACTACTGCGAGTTACCAGATACAATAGTTACGATCCATGTGCTTGCAAATATCCTCCAATTTATACAAATTAGCAAATAGTTTTTCTAAATACTTGTTTAACAGGTATAAATATCAAACAACGAAAAATAGGGGTATTGCTGTTTATTTAAGTAGAAGAAAAAGGAAGTCAGGCAACATAAATAATACTAGAAGCAATCGCCAGCCACAGCAATGAGCAGTGGTTTGTATAAAATACTTGGAATGAAAAACATTCTACTATTTCTTTTGCCAATTAAAAAACTATTACTTTTCATAAGTTGTCGGTTTCAAGTTTTCTACTTGAGGTGTATTTGCACTTATGATTGCTCGCTAAATGAAATCATTATTAATTTCTCCTTAAATTTTATTCAAGAGAGAGTATAATAGTCATGACGATTTCTTTTAAGTTCTTCTTATCATTTGACTAGCAGCCCGGCCCAGCTTCGCCCGGGTTAGAAGTAGATTTCTGTACAATAATATGTACGTATTATACATATAAACCTTCCTCTTGAATCACTCTATCTATTAAAAAAAACCGCATCAAAATCCGTTGCGTAGTTTTAAAGATTTAAGCATACAAAGAGACATAGGGACAGAGGTAAGCGAATTCGTTTTATACTATGTAGTGATGACATGTTTAATTTTTTGTAATTCTTATATTTTAGAATACACCAAGCTGTCACTCTCATAGTAAAATAGATAATTCAATGTTGTCTTTAAAAAATATACAATGACTTATTTATATTGCTTGCTGCTGTGCATAATACCCATGATCATACAGAACAGACGTTTAAGAATAATAGGTCGAGGCAAAATCTTGTGTCGGTATTGAATATTTATCAGTGAAATTAGTTCAAAAAGTATTGTTATAATACTTATCATACTAAGCATTTTTGCTCCAGTACTCTTTCATTCCTTATCTTCAAAAGTTAGTAACACATCTAAAATTCCATAGATGTCGCTGTTCACATACACCTCACTCCACCAAATGAATCTCTTATTCATTACTTCCGCATATAATGAATGTCACTGCACTCTTGATGAAGTGTACGCTATCAGATGTATCCACAAAGCGACAAGAGCTCCCTTGGCAGTCGAGCTCGCAGATCGATCTGGGTCAACAGGCTGCAATGTAAGGGCTGCCACTCGGCCGTCCTTGTTGTAGGGTTGTGCCAATCGATATTGAATGTGGGACCATTACTGCCTTTCTAAGCATTTGAATTATGCTATAAGTGATTTGTTCCTTCGAATACAGAGTGTTTGAATTTTGAATTTAAAGTTTATGATTTAGGGTTGGTTATAAAGGCGATGATTTTATAATGTCTCCAGAATTAATGATTTCAGGGAAACCGGTAAATGTTGCCGGAAGTCGTTACACTTCCATGTTTTTTCATTTCCTTTTCTCATCATTTTATGGTGGATCGCATCAAAATCAAGTAGCTTAGTTTTCATAAGCCAGAGTAATAATTCGTTGTTATTGGAGATTATAACACTGAGGTCTCGAATTGATTCCCAGGTTGGCATTAATATTGGTTCTTGTATTCAGTATCAGCACTATGTCAGAAATTAATGCCTGATATTGCGATAAACTATCATATCGTGGGCCGAAAACACCGAGCAAAATGTGTGTGACCTGGTAGCACCTCTGCCTGTAAATTTAAACACTGAATATATTACCAAATCAAAACTATTTTTCTTCTAACAACATTCATTAAAATATTCGAACATTCCATAATATATCTATCAAAAGTAATGTTAGTAGTACTTCAAAGGGAATTTTAAGTTATATGAACGGAAGCTACACGGCTGCTCTATTGACTCATTCAATTTCCGAACTGCATCCGGAGTGCGAGGGTAACTGTGTTTCTCAGCCTGACAGACTCGCAGACTTGCAAACGCGTAGACTCGCAGACTCACAGACTCGCAGACCAATACAGACCTTGCAGCCAATAACATCAACGCGAGGGGGACACGCACAAGTTTTATTTCATTGTCGCAAATAAAATATTTATCTCCGTACTATCGGAGAGTTGGATATTTTATCTTTTGTAACAATGAAGTGTGAATGGCAAAATAATTTGATTTTTCGTATGTGTGCAACAAGTAATTTTAAAGCGATATTGCTTAGTATTTGTATGTGCTGTCAACAAACATGTAATTGGGATGTATAATAGATAGATCTTGATAAAATTTAATTTTTTTTGATGATATTTTAAACAAAATTAACTCATTTTACATACCGGTAAGATGATGGTTCTCCAATAAAAATATTACAAGACTTGGGAAATAATGTCTGTAGTAAGTTCTCAGTTGAGAATGTGACTGCTTCTATTGTGATGTTTGAAACACGTCAAGGAAGGAATTTTCTCATTTAAGTTTCAGTGATGCAGTTTGATATCTCGCCGGGTATGCCCATTGTCCAGTATCGTCCGACTCCATTTCATATTTGAAATGATAGGAATTTAAATAAAACATTGAATGATAAAAACATTTAGAAAAAATTGAGTAACCATGAAATAAACTGGCTGCAATGGGTATTGTGACTCCCTGCACGTAAGTTCAGTGTGCAATTGAGCAAAGCAGTTCCGGTATTAAAACTACATCAATGCGTGCGGGAACGTATTTTTCCATGGAGTCCGAAATGTGTGTGAGGTTTTGTGTATATTTACAATTTATTCAAGCGTATTTACAGAGAAAAAAAAACATGACGGCGCTTCCGTCAATTTCATACCTCAGGTTGACTGACTTTTAGCTGTCAGAGTCAGCCTAGCGAAAGCGTCATTGTCGATGGTGTCGAAGGTCGGTCGTCTGGAGACACTGATTCGAGACGACGGCGCCCCGCGGACCACGTTTGTGACGAATCGCTATGAAAATTAGTTAAAGTCTGTATTTCTTCTCTAGTGTTCTGACTAAGTTGGTGTTGTTTTGTTTTTATTTCGTGATTAACCGTTGTGAGGATTTAATAAACTCTGTAACAAGAACCTGTGATTTCGCTGTTCACCTATCTACCTACCTACATCATTATATCGTAGAAGATGAGTTCTGATAAAGGCCCTCTTGCCCCTTCAAACATACAGGGTATATCAAGAGTGCTACCGAAAACAAAGCCGGGTGGTAGTTTAAGCGACTTCAGACACAATGCAACAGAAAAGTTTCAAAAAAAAAGCGACAATTTTTTTTTGTTATTTTTTTTCCCTATGACCATATTTGGGTGGTAAATGCATTTTTTCCTAAAATAACAGTGTATACCCTTTTATTTATAAATAATCTAAGGTATAAAAGAGTTTAAATTTTATTTTTAGCAAAAACTATGGATTTACCACCCAAAAATGACGATATTTAAAAAATCATAAAAATTGCTGTCGCGTTTCTTTGCGAAATTTTTTAGTTGCTGTTGTGTTTGTAGTCACAAAAACTACCACTCGGCTTCGTTTTCGGTAGCAGTCTTGAGATACCCGGTATATAAATAGTAACATTTAAAATGCACTGTTGTGTTGGGGATCGAAGGAAATTGTAGCCAGAGTAAATACTAGATATGTTGCGACTTAACATCTTATGATGGCAAGCGCAGTGGAATACCAAGTATTGCTTTGTAGTTCAAGGTGTTGTTTGGTTTGTTACTGTTCATGAGCGGTCGTATCGCTTACCATCAGGCGAAACGGCATGCTCGTCTCATCATTCCATTGCGATAAAGTATATGTGAGCGAGTATGTGTGTGCAATAGTTAGAGTTTCCATTAAATCTGGCGCTGCGGCTTCCTTAAATCCCAAGGTTTCGTCCCAAGGTTCCCACCCGCGCACACATCACGATATTTCACGTACATTACATTTCTATTTACTGTTTGGTAAAGCAACTGTAGTTCAATATATAAATTATATGCAAAAGAAGATTATATCAAATAAGTAACTTTATCGGCAAGTTTTACTACGCATTACTAGTCATAACATCTACATAATTTAACTTTTTTTGGAAACTAAGACCTAAGCCATATGAAAACCGAAGTGAAATTAAAAGCCTTGATGTATTCAACGTCTTTAATTATACGTTTAAAATAATGAATATATGGCTCTGGCTGTCATTTTTATCACGAAGTTCTAATGAATTTGGCTTTTGTTACCAGGTATAACCAGTAGTACTAAATCAATATTTCACTATATATAATACGTACCTCACTCAATAGTAAAATAACCGCACATTGCACTACAACCAAAAACACAATAATCCATAGCAAAATCCCCCGACTTGGCTAACACTGGAAAAATTTAATAACGTCTTTATTAAAATGTGAGCACACTTGAGTGGTTGATTTTGGCTGAGGCATGATTTTTGCAGTGCGGCGTGCGTGGGTGATGGCTCACAGTTAATTTGGTCCAAAGCTGCAAAGCAAACAAGTCCACGGGGAGGTGTTGTACACACGTATACACAAAGCGGCTTTTAGCTCCGCTCTTCAGAGGCTCGGGAGCTATCGCAGTAGATGCGATAAGCTATTTTTTAGCCTTTAGCGTTATATTAGAAACGGTAAAGTAATAGAATTGTACACACGCCATGCAGACGTCCGCAACTTAGCATTGTACAGGATTTCGTAGACTCGTAGAAGTGCTCGTAGCATCGTAGCATTGTCGTAGCTCTATAAGAATATCGTAGCAATATTGAAACCCGCATAACACAGTACCAATCTCGAAAGTTTCTGAACGATTCCATGGGATTATGTGATCTAGAATTTGTTTGATTGTATAGTTCATGGCATTAAGAAAAAATCTGTCGAAATATCAGTACATTTTGTGAGAAAGTTTTTAGCAATTGTAGCTGTACTGTTGCTCTTATTTATATACAAACTCCATTTTATAAAGCATCAAGAAGCTAACTAGGTCACTTCATAGTGATACACTCCAAGACATATCTTGTGCTACAACTCTACCCTTAGCGAGGGGTAGGTCGGTGTAATATCCGGCCTAGTCGACGGCGAAACTGCGCTCCGCCAGAAGGAGGCGATTAAACGCCGCACATAATTGGTGCTTTTAAACGGCTCGCCTATTAGATTTTCAACGTAATCACTCGATAAACGCGAAATCTATTCTCTAAGGGATTGAAGCACTGCTTTGGGGCTCAGTCCTTGCGTACACACGTGTTCAATGGAAGTTATGACGTCGGCCAGTTCATTTGCAATTGGCAACTTAGTTATTCATTTGATATGGATAGTACTTTACTCTATTTTGAAGAGTAAATATGTTTTTGGCATAAAATGACGTGGTTCTTGTTACGCTAAGAAGTAGATTGTTGCTAAAATATTATTTTTAACTTATTTTTCAAACATCTTGTAAAATACGTTCTTCGGGGCATATTGCAGAGTAATTAAATAAGGTGACAATTTGTATATTACATTTTATTCACATACATACATAAATTTTGCAAAGAAATTAACCATTCCTAAGACGACCGCAGTTCGGAAACATTCTTTGGTCTTTGCATCTTATTAATAACTTCTATCTTCGCGGGATCTACCTTAACACCGTCCTTAGATACTATACATTTAAACTAGGCAAAAACCAATACTATATGCTTGAAGTAATTGGTCAATAGTTAAAGTTAAATAAAATCCAGTATATTTTCTAAGCAAACGGAAACCAAACTTGAAAAATAATGCTAAGAAAACTCAAGCAACTTAAGACACACTTGATCGATGAAGGCAGTCGTAAAAACACTAATCCCTGTATCCGTTGTATAGACAAGGGGTGGTAGAGACGATAGAGTCTGAACAGCGGGTAGAGACCGGTAGTGTGGGCTGAGCGGTGCCTTTAAAGTGTCGTTATCGTCGACATTGACAAATCAAGTGAACCGTTAACCCATTGCATCCGCGGTAGTGACGCGCGGTATAGCCGTGCGGTAGAGCAGTCGACTCCACACAAAGAGATGTTCGCGACACTAAAGTCGTAGGAAGGCTGACTGTTCCTTTTACCAACTCAGATCTGTCTTTATACCGACTGAGAACTGGCACGACGCGTTTAGGTCACTTTATTATGATAAAATATGCATTTTTACTTGTGTATTATTTAATGCAAAAATATAAATATTGTTAAATAAATTAAAATAGATCCAAATAAAGTGTCTGCAGTAAAATAACCTCTGGGTCGCGATAAAATGTCCTTAAATTTTAAATTGGTGGCAACTGAGCCATTACCTAATAGCACAATTTTTCACACCGAGCGAGCACCTTAGGCATATTACAGCCCTTTAAATTGTAAATTTTTAACTTACATTTTTAATCAGTAAATAATATGAGTAAACTATATCATATAGTTTTTGTAGACTTAGTTACTCAGAACACTTCACAATTGCTAATTTGTAGAATTAAAAGCCTAAGGCTGATATTTCTTATACATAAATGCTGCATGTGATGTTCCAGCAGTGGTTGTAGCGGCGATTTGGCGCGTGGATATTCAAGGCGGCGGCGCTGAGCGGCTCTACCTATGAGTGCATCTCAAATCCGTCGCGAGGCGAGACGCACACACTTACCTCAACTATCATCTTTATGCATTTATATAGGTTTAGTCATAACATATAATGCAGTGTTTACTTTAGCAGTTATTATTTACGTATGTAATTTTTTGAATTTGCTTGCAAATTTATTTCGGAGATCACCATGGTGTAATTGGTTGGCTAATGTTATGAAATGGGAAGCCATTGGTTAGATGTCAATTTAGACAAATAGTTATGTGATGTTCAAATATCTGTTCTGGGTTTATGTGTTTTATCACAAGAAAGGTCAA